>JAOTAV010051916.1:0-16092 GCA_026546445.1 Cyclargus thomasi
AAGTCCCTCGGGTACTTAGCACAGGGCCAGACTGACGTGGTGTGAAGCGTCCATAGATATTATTATTATTATTATTAGTCCATAGATATTATTAATAATAATAATTATTAATATACAGATCTACGAGTTGGCCCGAGAGACGATCGTCCACTTATTAGACTGCAATCCCGACATCGGACCGTTATTAGACTGGACGGTGGACAAGTGCTTCACGGGACCACCACGAGTCGCTGATGGGTGTTTCATGGCCCTAGCTACTATATTTAGTGCCAGGTTAGTAGATAACTTTTACGGACTCCACACTCACATAGTAATATACGTTAGTAAGGATATGTCTGTTTGTTTTACTAAAATAATACGTACATAGGCACTTATATTATACACCTCTACACTAATTCAATTAAAATATGTAGTAGCAGGCCGATTCAAGATTTTCTCTCGACAGATTTAGGAACGTAACGCATTTCAATGTCATTGGTCGATATCGAGCGTGGCGAAGCTTTTTAAAGTGGCGAGAAAGTAACCCCGGGAGGGTTAGCCAAGACTTAAACGTTTTCGCTTCGTTGTAGAATCGTCAAACAAAATTAATGGAAATGTCATAAAGCGTAAAAAACGCTTATGTAATTTCCACACATTTTGTTTGGCGATTCTACAACGAAGCGAAAACGTTTTGGTTTTGTCTAACCCCCATGTTATGACATACTTGTGTTGAACAACTTTGATCGAATATCAAAATGACATGGAAGTAACAACACACACCCAGGATCATGGCCCCTTTGAAAGAATTGTCGTTAATTCATATATTTCTACACAAACCGAAATTGACTACAAATCAACAGCTAAAGATTTAAAATTTGTACAAAGTTTTAAAGTTTATACTATAGCTTGTGTAAGAGCCATATTCATATTCAAACTCGACAACTGAATATACTAACACTTAAACAAAAAAGTTGAAGATTATGATTCTGAGCGTTACCGCGTTTAAATTTTTAATGAGCGACTCGTGTGCTAATTTATACAGGTAGAAATGGCTTTGGCATTGTATTGCATTACTAAAAAAATACTGCAAAAATTTTTGTCTTGAACTCTGGTAAAATCAAAAATGATTCAGGCACCGTCAATAGTTTTAAACGCATCAATATATTTTCATACAACAGTCATTGTTTTATCGAGGCGTTTCAAATCTAAACGATGCTATTATTTTTAACGACGTCCACATGTAACCTGTCATTTGAAACAATACCTTGCTCCACTTTTATCGTGAGACATTTTACATGGCATTTCTGTCAACGTTTTAAGAAGACACGTTTATTTTTAATTTTAATTCTTTACAAGACATATAGACATCAAAGTTTTCGAATATAATGCCTTTTACACTGGAATCGCCGAAGTTTATAGGTTTTATTGAAAGCAGGTATAGTTTACCACAAAAACAGAGAACTTATAAAGTATAGTTAAAAGCTATTTGTAATGTGAGTTCATAATGTCCGTATTAAAAATGACTTTATTGACACTTTTTTGTAAAGGCCTACATGTAAATCCCATCAGGCGTTTCATTAACTCATTAAACCCCTCCCCAGGGAATACCCTTGCGATCACTACACGGCGATCATCAATGTAACCCTCATGTGTACTGGTTGCCCCCGCGCGCCCGTTCACGAAAGCGCTCTGCAGTTATTGCAGCTGTTGGACAAGAGATTCTTCGGCACTGTCGGCCCGCTGCCGGCAGAGGAGGAGGGTAAGTGCCTTTATGATTTAAAATTTTTCATTATTATAGTTGTATTATGGTTTCAATTTCGCAAATCCTTCATTGTGCATGTCAACATCATATCTTCTTGTGTCAAAATGACAAGTTGTGAATATTTTGGCGTTGATTTTCAAGTTGCGCTTTTGACGTCTGACGTGACTTTGGCGTGCGCAATGAAGGATTTGCGCGATAGAAAAAACGAAACGAATACAACAATATATTCAGCAAAAATACATGAAATTCTGACATTTATAATCTTCCCAAACTGTTGTTTGACGGCGAGACAAACTTGTATCAGTGAGCTGTCAAGTTAGCATTTCTGGCTTCGTGTACACAAAATTTGCTTCATTTCTAAGCCAATAATCCGAGGAAATTCGTTGACAAACCTGTGTCAGCAGGCTAAAACAGTTCAAAAGAGAACTATCTTGCTATCCGGGCTTGATAAACTGGCCTCGTGTATCCCGGGCATTAGGGTGTGTTCCATTTTTCATGTCTAAAACAAACCATATGTAATAGAGAATAATAAATATATAAGAAAATTTTAAATATATTTTCTAAAACTCTGTATTATCTATGGTATGTTCTATGCATTATCATAGACTCTAGAGTCAGCTTACATCGGCTCGTAGTTAATATGTTATAATTACGGAAACATTTCGGAATAGGAAACTCTCTCGCTGCAGTTAATTGAGTGAGCGGTCGGTGCCCTAAATATGTACAATTATTTACCTGCTCGTAGTCCTTAGTGGGAACGAGATAAGGTTCATAGTCGTGAATTCGCAGGTATTATAACTGTGTACACTGTAATACGCTTTCATCTGGTTATTACGATATGTGATTGAATGCACTTAAATTTAGTTATTTTAGCAACGGCATCATGAATAATTTACAAAAAGGTAGTCGTAAAAAATGTTTGTGTCTTTAAACTGTATGTTTAGTTGGAAAAATGTCATTAAGTACCTATTTTTTCAGCAAAAAATATAATAAAGGTAAATAAATAAAACGTTTTTTTACAAAGTGTTTTTATTATAATAATCCTTATTTACCCAATATGTTTTTAAAATTGTTATCTAATATACGATATTATACATTATTGATTATGTTATACCTACTTCATACATCTGGGGGCACGGTAGTACCCCTACCAAGATCAGTCAATTATTTTCTCGTTAGCAGCCTAAATGCTACAAATTTTTGCTTTTTTCTTTACATTTTCTTAGTAACGCTTTCCGTTCGACTCGGATTCGGAAAATTCACGTGCGATTGTTAGTCGAAGTTTAGCGCGGCAAGTGTTTGTTGGATCTTGTGCCGAGAATTTGTCGAATCCAAATCGAATCGCGCATTATGAATCAGGACTTCCAGTTCAATATTTAATTAGAAACAAGGTATGCATAATGCAATATACTGTATGGGCTTGAGCTGCATTGTATATTATATTCTATAAGTCTTTCCGATATGAAATTTAGTAATTTGGATAATTGGGATAATTATATAAAATTATCTAAGCTTAGGATGCATTTATCCTTGACAAATAGCTTGGAACAAAATAAAACTCATAGCATTATAGGTACAGCGTCCAGCAAAAAAAAAGATTATGACGATCGCACATCTATCGATTTCGGTATATGAAATGTCATGGAAACTTGCACACTAGCCCGCGGCCAAGTTCGATTCGTTCGAATATATAATTCTAAGAGCGCTTGACTACGATTCATTCTGTTCGGATAGATGTGCGTTAACAATTCGAATGGGCATGATGACAACTTTTTTTTTTCTTATTGATAATAATTAAAGACTCCCTAAAAATAAAAATACCGATGAAAATATGAATGATGAATGAATTTAAAAATCACAAAACTAGACCTTACCAAAACGCTCCATACAAAACAGTACTACGATATGATGACACTTACCGGTAGTTTGTACGCATCGCGGTAATCCTTTGTTCAATAGTTATATTAAATATTGCGTTTATAAAAGTGGTTTTATAACAAAAATTGTTGTTAATTGCCTAACTTATCGAATGGCATGTAAATATTTTTTAAATTAGTTCGAAAAATCAACTTGCCTGCCCAACTTTGAAGGGTTATTACAAAAAAATAATGGAAGATATGAAGCTGAAATTTCGGAAATACTTTTTTTTTTACTATTTTAGGTAACTTTTTGTCCTAGTCTATTCTATTACATTACATTACAAGGATTGATGCGGATTTTACTTGTCGCTAATATTTTAGAGTCATCGTCTATACTGTCGTCTCTGAAGTTATGCTTGAGCCTTGACGTGGTTAATATCGATGTAGTTATCTTTCGCGCTTGTCTAGTCGGCGAATTTTATGCTCGCGTTTTTTTCCTCCACTTCTGTTACACATTTAAATTTTAGAGAGTATCCGCGCTGGCGGCAAAAATCCGTGATAAATTATATAAAGGAAATCGCGCAAACAAAATCCGCTTTACGGATAAGACGAAGACGGTTATGAAGAACAACGTATATACTTACATAATATGGTTCGATCTCACATAGTTCGATTCTCCGAAGTCCGAGTCCAAACGTGAATCCTGCTTTGTGCTAAAAATACTCGTTTTCCGTTTAATCGTTATAGCTGCTAGACATTTAAATACACAATATTAAACGAATATAAATATACTTAGTATAAAACTATAAATATTTTTTATACGAAGTATATTTTAATCTACTAACTTTGGTACTTTACATGCTTATATACAAAACAAGTACAAAAGTTTTTAAAAACATACAAGTTCACGTCTATGAATAGTCATACTTAAATAGTGTGTTATTACAAAATTTTAAACTTTAGAGTATGTATCTGTCGCTTGTTTAGATATTACTGTGAAAGTAGCTGCGCCATTTTTTCTTAAATTTTTGTATGCGCAAATTTATGATTTTGGGGTGTTTTATATAAAACAAATAAGTCTTAAAGTACCCCTTTAAGGGTTCCTACTTTCACTGTAAACTATATACAGTACAAAGACTATCACTTTCTGTTACACTTTGTAAAAATGTTTTAATAATATTCAGTCTGGAATATCAATGTTAATAACCTGACAAGTTTGATATGATATATCACATATTTTAATAATTCTTATCTATACATATAATAAAACAGTTAAAATTGGCGTGTCTGTACATTTCATATTTTTACAAAATAATCAATGTGGGAAAACTAAGAAACATTAATAGAATACATATTGACAAACAAAAATTGTCTGTTTATCTCTTTATCTGTTTGTCTGTTTGTACGCGATAATAACTTCTAGACGGATTTGAATAAATCTTTTTTGTTTAATAGCTATTAGGTCTGGACAACATATAGGATACTTTTTATCCCGGAAAAATCTACGGTTCCCGCGTGATATACAAATTTTTGCGCAACGAAGTTGCGGGCACCATTTACTAACATAATAAACTTAGTGCTGGTTGCAATTTTTGTATTTGAGGCAAGCTGAAAGTTTCCAAAAATATATCTTGGAAACTCTTCTAACATTACAAGTAGCAAGTGCCTGCTTAGCATTGATTTGAGATTAGTTTCATAAATATCAATTTAAAAAGGTTGTACTGAGTTCCTCCGAATCCTTTAAAATGTACAAAACCCTGCTGCGATAACGTTACACTATGGCGATTGGTGTTTATGTTGGTATATAATATGGGGAGTGTTGAGCCAATATCTAGATGTGAATCTTAAAGTTTAAAATAATCACCACTTCCTGATATGTGCCTTAGTATATCCATAACTTATCTGACAGATACAGTATGAAAATCCTCTCAAATAATGTTCTGTTAGCATATCCGACACTTATCAACAATTTGTACAACAGAACCTTTAATAATACGTAATTTTCGTGAATTTAAATGATAAACAAAACGATTAGCTTGTTACAAAAAGGTCAAGTAGCCTGTTGCCAAAGATACGTCGAGGATGGAATTATGTATCAATTTTCACATTCGAAAAAACAAACGTCTGAAAAAACTCCGTTAAAAATTAATATTTTATGAGAATTAGGGAGCAAACGAGCAGATATGTCATCTAATGGAAAGCGATTGCCGTCGTCCATGGACACTTGTAACAGCAGAAGCGTTGCAAGTGCGTTGTCAGTCTTTTTGATGATTAGAAAGCCTACGGGATGACGGAACAGGAATTAAGATAGGGAATGTGGTAAAGGAAATTAAATTGACGATGAATCGAAACCGGAAAGACACTTAAATTTAAAAATATTGTAAATTTCATTAATAACTAAATAGTGTCAAGCTAGATAACGAATTTACTAAATTATAGGATTCATTAAAAATTTCTCAGAAAAAAAAACGTGTTAGTTATTCGCTTCTTCCACTTATGTCTTCAATTATTATTTTTCCCCTTTGTGACCGAAAACAAATCTTTACACGGCATGCTAACCGGGCTGCTAGTACAATGTTAATTAATTCTATTTAATCGTATTATATAGTTATAAACTTTCTGTACAAGAAGATATGAATATCATATATTACTACTGTACATTAATACACATAATTATATTAAAATATCTACGATTTTGTAAGTTTCCAGGTGCACTGTTTTTATTTATATTATACAAATTTTTACCTATACTACTTAACTTATAGCATAATTTAGTACTCGAATACATACAATAGTGTATATATAGTGTATATAAGATTTAATTCAACAGCTTAGCCCAATTACTAAACAACGGCGTTCAGCTTACATCCTGAATGCCATTCGACTTTTTTGTTACATCATATTTCCTAAATAATAGACAATCAGAGGATAAATAGCTTATTAATTAGAAAGCTAATATTGTATGTTTAAATTACAACCAGAATTTTACGAAGTGCAAATGGTTGGTTCGTATTAAATTTTTAAGGCTTTTAGCCTTAAAAATTAAACTTACGGCTAAGAAGTAACTAACAGTGAACTGAAAGTTTGAAGAGACGTTTAATACACCATTATAAAGAAAACCTCAAAAGTCACCGTCGAACCTCATTGTGCTATGAAGTTTAAAAGCTTTTTAAAAGCAGTAATAATTCTATAATAAAATAGGACATATTAAAGATCATTAATAGAACATTAAATTCCCTACATAAATATTTATCATACTGTTTTTGTGCGACTTTTTATTCGCCATGAATCGCGGGCTTATTCTACGTTTGTTAGAGTAGGACTGCAATTATCTGTCTAGTCCGAAAATTTGAAAGTGCTGTTTGAAAGTAGAACTCCTGTAGCTTTGCCTTAGGTTTGAAGTAATAGTATTTCTCGATACTCGATATCGACTATGTAAATTTTTGGTATTGCAAATTTTGTATAGTGCCTTTAGCGGTCACTTGCGGAACTAAAAATATACGTAGTAAAAAATTTACGTAGTTAGTATCGTGTATCGACAAATACTATTGCTTCAAACTCACGGTGGAGCTACTGAGTGGCCTGATGAGACTAGCTTTAAAGGTGTCAGATTCGTGTCCACTTTGAAAGTGACACTGGGTATGCTATTAGTTTTTAAATTGACGTTTTTACTCGTTTAAGTTCAATCTCCTCTTACAATCAGAATCATCTGAGCAGAGTAAGTGCATTAAAGGAAAATGAAGCAACCGTTGAAATGAATTTTTGTAAGTGCTGCAAAATTATTTATATCAACGCAAAGTAATCATTGAGCACAAATAGGTGATACTAAAATTAAATGCTAATACTTGTAGCTTGCAATTGCGTGAAAATTTATTAAAAGGATTCATTATTTGTGTTCCGTATTTACAACATCATTATAATACTAGTGGACCCGACAGACGTTGTCCTGCTGTGTTGTTTTCTGAATGTAAACCATTCTCACCTTCCCCTGAACTCGCACAAAAAATTTCAATAAGATCGGTTTAGTTGTTTGGGAAGAGTTCAGTAATAAGAGCACAAGAAATCTATATATTAAGAAGACCTTTTCTGGGATCAAGAAAGATATTTACTCCCTTATTCAGAAAAATATTTCAGCAATGTTTAACTAATCAAGGTTCGCTGTCGCCGTCTGGAATATGGAAAACGTCACACGACAAAAAGGGACTGTTTAACATTGCTTAAATGAACAAGGGGGTTAATGATTAATCATAATTCGATTACGTGGTGTTGCAATCGTACATTAGGGCAATCTTAATAACATTAATGATAGAGCAGTGTTCCACAAAAAGGCATCGTATTTATTCCTAGCTTATAACAATAAAAAACCGGCAAAATACGAGTTGGACTCGCACACAAAAGGGTTCCGTACCAGTTCAAATTTCTTATATATAATTATTAAATTAATAAAACTTTAAAAAATTATTACAAAGTTTTAAATTTATAAAAAAGTTATACGTTTTTAAAAGAAAAATAGATAAATTGTTTAACTAAGAGGTCATTCATGGGATTTGAACCATCGCCTCCTACCCATTTACACAAGAAACTTAACCGCTGAGCTACCGATAACCTACACGTCGAAATAATCAATATATTATTTTATTAGCAAAATAACAAAAAACATGTTTTTTAAGACTAGAGCTACTCTTAAATATTTATTTTTTCTGTTTTTAGTATTTGTTGTAATAGCGGCAACAGAAATACGTATTTGTGAACGTTTCAACTCTCTAGTTATTACCGTTCTTGAGATACAGCCTGAATACAGACAGACAGACGGACAGACATCGAAGTCTTAGTAATAGGGTCCCGTTTTTACCTTTACGGTTTTTACCGGTACGGAACACTAAAAAGGGAACTTAGAGCGAGGAATAGAACCGCAGAAGCTCGACTCTCAAACGGCACATTCAAATATTCAGTGTTCGGACACCACCGAATCTTGCCGTTCTAGTCTAAAACGTCATATCATGTTTGTGATTCCGATTCGTTCATAATCACAATCACAATCGTTCACATAGTACTTTGTCAACGAATTCATAAAAGGTGATCATGATGATCGGCCAGCGTAGCCGAATGTGCCTTCTACAGAATCGTGCTCGCGTGTCATTGCCTGTAATTATTATAAACGGTAAAAAATATTATAAAACTCCGTACTAATATTATAAATGCGAAAGTTTGTCTGCCTGTCTGTTACCACTTCACGCCCAAACCGCTGAACCGATTTTGCTGAAATTTAGTATGGGGATACGTGAGTCCGTATATCCTTCATATAGAATGTAAAAGTACGGTTTCCGGGCAATAAACGAATTGACGCAACGTAATTGAAGGCATCATCGTTGATGAGTCTCAAAAAACGGTTTTGAGGTACGTACTTCCAAAAATGTTCATTACTCTACATGAGCTTGAACACTAACCCCCTTATTTTTTAAAATATTTAAGAAATGTTTAACCAAACAAGGTTCGCTGTCCCTTTCTGTCGTGTGACGTATTCGATATTCCAGAAAGGGACAGCAAACCTTGATTGTTTAAATGTTGTTTAAATATTTTTGTTAATAAGGGAGTAAAAATTAGCGGAACACCGCTATAGAGTCATGATGCACTAGCGGCTGTGATGTCGTACAGTGTAAACGATATTAAAGCAATGCAATTTACTAAAGGCTACTCCGATACAGAGGCTATTATGTCTCCGGATATTGTAAACCTGATCGATAATAAAATTTGCTGTGGACGAAGCTCTATAATTTGAACTGCGACTAAACGGCTACTTACTGGAATAAGAAAGTAGCCGCATATGTGCCGCCTGTTTCTAATATTCGGTGACATACCTCTTAAATATGAAACGTTTTGTTTTTTTTGCTATCCATACTAATATATCGTCGCTGCGCGTGCAAATCCGTGTAAGAGCAACTCGTAAATACCGCGTATCTTTTTGATGATTTTACAGGAGCAAGAAAAAACGTAATATTTCGAGTGTTTTAAATCGGTTTCGATAGCACAACCGACGATTTTAATCAGATTATTCAAATTAGGTGAAGTCTTAAATTAGTCAATAGTCATTATTGGCTGGCACAATATTTCAATTTTGCGCGTTTTGCTGTTACGCGCTATTTACAAACTGCTCTTACGCGTTTTCGTGTAAAAATGTACGGTTTTCGCGCAATAAACGAATATTGGCGCAACATAGTTACGGGCATCATATAATCTATTATATAAAAATTAGTCGTGTTTTCCTTCCTGACGATATAACTCTAGAACGCACGAACCGATTTTCATTTTGCATTCGTTAGAAAGGTCTCGGGCTCCGTAAGGTTTGTAGCAATAAAATCAGGAAAACTTACAAGAGAAAAGCAAGAATACACGGAAATTCATTTTTACATACAACGCCATCTCTTATACATAACATGCAATATAAACGGCCAGTATATAATTTTTACGCGACTTTCGATTACCTATAAATAAAGAATAACTCCCTTTGTATGACAAAACAGTAAAAATGACGTGTCTTTACATTTCGTATATTTACAAAATAATCTGTCTGTCTTTGTGTCTGTTTGCGCGCGCTGGTTTCCGGATCTACTGGACAAATTTGAATAAAACTTTTTCAAATACCTATTAAGTAAGAATGCTTTCTCCATTGTATGCTGGTTTTAGTCCACGCCGTCGACTTGTCATATCTACCATAATAATATCGTCATCATCATTATCAACAACATCATCGCAACTTTCATCACCTTCGCACTGTCATTTAGTTGAATGCACCGCGACTATGCTCTCATTTAACAATTCTGAACGATAATGATGGCATTATCATTATAATCACCAATAACTCCTAATCCATGTTCGTTTTAATACTCATATTCTCTTCCATGATTTCATCATCACCAAAATCGCAGCTTGCATCACCTTTGCACTGTTCGATAATTCAAAGTAATCATCTTTACGCCGCCACTATAATCCCATCCAATATCCATGGTGCGGGATGACCATCATCATCGGTAGATCATGACGTCGCCGGGACCCCCTATCCGCTACCCGGGGACGCGCCCGATGGGAGACCAGCAACTCCACACGGGATGTTCGCTTATCGGAGCAAAGTACTCATCAAATGAAAAAAAGAATATTGAATAATTATTTTGTCGACCAAATTATTATTATTATTATTTATACCTGTATGCATCAAAATAAAATTTAAAAAACCTTCGACACAAAATTATATAAATGTAATATTCGGGTATTCTTCTCCATTTTTAAACGGGTTAATCATTCTTCATCAAACATGTCTAAAACACACGCACATAAGTCGCCTTTAATACAAAAATACTGAACTGAAATTGCTTTATACATTTGGGAACTATGTACAGACACACACATACAGAGAAATTTCCCTCTCTTTCCCTCTCTTTTTGCATCAAGGGATAAAAAAGCAGTAGTCAATAATAGGAAAAAATTAAAAAACGATGATACCTCGCGTTAGATAGAACCTTGTCTTTGAAAGCAAAGGAACGATTTTTGCCTTTGAAAACAAAGGAAAAATCTGTCTTAAAACGTCGAGCATTATAAAATAAATCATACCTAGCTTTGGTATTCCTAAGCAGAAGTTAACTATGATAATTGATAACACTAGATACCGACCGCAAATTCATTACACTAAAAGTCGTTTAACGCGCAGGAACCATACTTTTTTAAGGTTCGTACCCCAAAGGGTAAAAACGGGACCCTAATACTAAGTCTTCGATTTCTGTCTGTCTGTCTGTCTCCAGAATGTATATCAAAAACGGTAATGTGAAAGTTAAAATTTTCACAGAATATGTATTTCTATTGCCGCTATAACAACAAATACTGAAAACAAAATAAATTAAATATTTAATAGTGACTTTCATAGGCACAACAAACTTGTTTTTTTTTTCAAGTTTATTCTTGGTACTAGGTGGCGCTGCAGTACGTGTACATCGCGCTATCGCTTGTTAGAAAATGTAAAGCTGTTTGATTTTCAAAATGTGCGTGAGTCCAACTCGCACTTGGACATCTTTATCCTTTGTACTTTCCCAGGACAGGTTTATATAAAGGATGCTACAGACAGTAACACAGACATAAATTCGATTTATAATAATACTACAGATGACCGTCGCAACCCAGTTACGCCAAAATTCGTTTAGCGCGCGGAAAACGTACATTCTTTTTGGGAAAGAAAGTATCCTTTGTCGTTCCCCTGGACTCAAAGTATTTCGATACAGAATTTCAGCAAAATCGCTTCAGCGGTTTGGGGGTGAAGAGGTAAAGGACAGACAGACATACTTTCGCTTTTCGCATTATAATATTAGTATGAATTCAAACCAAACTACGTTAGAAGGGAGTAGGAATATGAAATTATGAAACTATTTAACGAGATGTGTAAGGCAAAGTTAAATTGAGTAATATGGCTGTGACACAGTTGCTTTGAATACGCGTATTACATTCATTTTTGTTTACAAAAGAAGTATGTATTTGGAATAAACCTAGTATAGCTTGACCACAAGCACTATACCCCGGCTCGACTATGAGCGCAGAGGGGGGGAGGGTATATCGTTACCGGCCGCGCTACTCTATCAGTTGGCCGTCAACGCTGACGGCACTAGTATTCTTACCCGTCCCCCGTCCCGTCCTACATTCCTAAGGTGCAGTACAGAGGTTGTGGTCAAGCTACAGTATCCAGTTACGGTACGAGCAAAAGAGCCACAATAAAATACTGTCAATTTCATTGCCGGAGGGTAAATGACACGAAGAAATGTGATGAATGTTATATATATAAGTTTTAATGGATTCTGTGAAAATTAAGTATTATTTTTTGTGGAAATAAGATGAAGTTTTACGGAATTTTTGTAGATCAATACTTCGATTGTATGAAGTCTTCTTTTTAAAGGTGCTTTTATAGAACTTCCTTTTGTAGAAGTCATACTCAGAGATACTTCGCGATATCATTTTGTTCTAAACATTTACTTTTAACTAATTGGTGCCCGCAACTTAGTTGCGCGAAAATTTGTATGTCACGCGGGAACCGTACATTTTCTTGGGCTAAAAAATATCCTATATGTTGCCCAGGCCTAAATGCTATTAAACAAAAAAAGATTTATTTAAATCCGTCCAGTAGTTTCTGACTTTAGCGCGTACAAACAGACAACTTTTTTTTTGTTGATATGCTTTCTATTATTGTTCCTTAGCACCCCCACATTGATTATTTTGTAAAAATATTAAATGTACAGACACTCCAATTTTACTGTTTTATTGTATGTATGTATAGATGAAATAAAATATTTGATGAGCAATGTAGACACTTTGTTTTAGTTAAACTAGTTTAGCACTATCGTGTAGAAGACATACTCGGTTCTGCTCGCCGATCACCCTCGATAAACTCGTTTACAATGATTCGATCAACTCGTTGAAAATGATTTTTAATTCTTTGTTTAAGACTTAAATCGCTAATATCTTATTTATCCCTTAACAGAAATTAGTAATTTTTTTGTCATCCTGTAAATTCTATAATGTATAGCAGCTATCATTTTTAAAATAGTTACCACGGTACAAGACTTTTGTAATGGTTAAACATTGTTTTTTATAAAAATAAAAAAATAAATAATGCTTTATTTCCCATTTTAAAACATTACACAGCCTTAGTAGAAGTAAAACAAATTATAAACAAAAAAAAATACATCGAAACAAAAAACAAAAGAACCTTAAACTAATTAGTAATAAATTTATGGCAAAAATAAGGAAAAAGGGGACCACTCAGGTTATGACTGCCGTGGCATCGCTGCTGTCCCTGGTCTTCCTTGATCAGATGAAGAAAATATGTTCAATATGCAATATTGCATTTAAAAAACTACTATTTCGAGAGAATTTTAAAGTTAAACATAGACTATATTTAAATCAAAATAAGTTGTATAGTGTAGTTTATATACTCGTATGTAGTATTAATGTTATTAGGTGTTAAAATAAAGTAGAATATGTAAATAATATTATAATAATTCTAGATAGATATAAATATGTATTATATATAAGCTTAATAATTATTAATTTGAAGTTTTAATACGAGATGCTTGAAATTCCTTTTAAAATTATTAATAAGATTTAAAGATTTTAGTGGTGGCAGAAGATTGTTCTATATCTTACTGGCAACATGTCTAAAGCTTCCTCTAAAAGCAGCAGCAGATTGAGTAATAAGAAGGTAGCTCGAGCCCCTGGTAGTCATAAACAGCTGACTATATCCAGCCCACTGCAATTTATTATATAGATAGAAGGGTCTTTTAAGCCTAACGACTCCAAAGAGGAGCGTAGCAAAATGAAGCTGCCGACGATTGTCCATATTTAGCCATCTCTCTCTGTTTTTATACCCTTTATGTAAAGTAAATTGAATTTGAATTAATATGGCTTACAGCAGCATTTAAATTGCTCTGTCAGTTCACATATAATGCAACTTCATTTTTAATTTTAACCAGTAATTGAATGTTTCCAGGAATATTTTAATACTTAACAGCTTTTAATAGCTCTTTTACTTTGTAACAATTTGTATTTAATAGAACTTATTTAATAAAGGCACGACTTAATTTTTTAAAGTCGCCGGTCGATACATCGATTAATTATATTTCATATTAAAGCTCGACGTTATAATATTTTTTTGGGGAAAAATACAAAAGAATGTCACAAATAATGTGCATTGAAGAAGAATTAAAAAAGTACAACTGATTAAAAACATTTGAAAAAAAATAACAAAAAATTAAATCCGGTAAGCGACCGATAAAATTTTTAGGGTATTTAAAATTTTGTTAACTTTACAGTGTCCTTCAGCCGCTGTAAGCTTAGTGTAGTAGAATCCATATTATCCATATTTATTAGTATTATTTGTAATAATAAAAAATATGGACAATATGGATTTCTGTCTGTCTGTCATCTCTTCACGATTAACCGATTTTCGCTAAAATGAAGTACGTATCCTACCTTGAGTCCAAGGAAAGGACGTAGGATACTTTTAGGGTTCTGTACCCAAAGGGTAAAAACGGGGCCCTTTTACCAAGACATGTATGCCTGTCGGCCTATCTGTCTGTCCATCTGTCTGTCTCCAGGCTGTAACTCATGAACAGTAATAGCCAGAGGTTGAAATTTTACACATAATCTGTATTTCTGTTGCCGCTGTAACAACAAATACTAAAAACCAAAAAGAAATTAAATATTTAAGGGTAGCCCTTAAATTGTACTTGTACAGCAAATATGTTTATTGCTAATTTCTTCCTTGATGATAGGTTCATAAATTTGAGTTGCACATTATCGGCTGTTTGGCCGAGCGACTAGGGCGTCGGAGGGGCCTCAGCTCTTTGAATTGAATTGAAAACTTTTAGAAATACGATTTCGCAATTTTTTTGCCCTGTACTGGTATGTAACCTTGTCCAACTCGTACTTGGCCGGTTTTTGTGCATCTTGCGGGCCTCATCTGGAATGATCAGAAATTTTTTAATGAAGTTACATATCAAAGTCATTATGGACGTAGGAAGAAAAGCGGCTAGTTTAAAATGGGGCTGAGCAGAGCACGTTACCGCACCCGGACAGATGGGCGCGTATGGTTACGGATTGGTTACCGACCGAGGTAGACCCAAAAAAAGATGATGAATATAGTGAAAGATATGTGGAAGGATACAGGGGAGGCCTCTGCCCAGCAGTGCGACACCAAAGACTCTTAATCATAATAACAAATCATTCATTTTAGTATGGTTTGACAATAAAACCTTAACAATGTTCTTATAAGTTATAACTTACATTAGATTGTAGTTCATAATAATTATGTCTTAGACATTTTAAAATATGTTTTCTTTAACTATGTTTAAAACACTTATAGAACTAATTAGTCTTAAAATGACTCAGTCTTTTTCAACAAAAAACTTAGAATTTAGTTGATATATTCCGATACCTTAAAACAGTACTTAAAATTGTGTCCGTACGCAGCATTTACAGAACTCTGTCGGATGTTATCGTGGCAGTATTTAAAACAAATAATGCAAATTGAAGAGTGAATGTAGCGGGAATGTAACAAACTAAATTGAAGGCTTTAGGACCGGGAAAATGCTTTAATATAAAAAAAAGCATATTCTTAAGTAGCTAGTGTCTTTTCGCTCAAGATTGGCGGTATGGTTCATTAATCCTCTGTCAAATTTATATACAAACGGGGATTGTCAACAACAAAGTGACAACACAACACTTTGTTGACAATCGCGTTTTGTATGGAAAAGACAATTTTTTTGACAGAGGGTTAATAAACCATACCGCCGATCTTGAGGCTTATGCATAATAGATAATAGGGAATATGCATGATTTTTTATTATTTAATTAAATAAATCTTACGTTATTGAAAAACGAAGTAGTCCAATCAGTTTTTTGATAAAATTGAAAACAACAAAGTTACAAGCCTTTAAAGTAGTCAGTTAGAAAGAGAGA
>JAOTAV010051927.1:0-16091 GCA_026546445.1 Cyclargus thomasi
TGCTAAAAATTATTGGAACAAGAAAATTGATTTCTCGCCTTTACTTGACACTGGCCATGGTTATAGCCAAGCGCCATGTAAATAAATAAATAAATAAATAAATAAAAAAAAGAATAAGTATTTTTAAAGCATCTAATAACAAAGTATCGCAAAAAAACCGTGGTCCACAAAACCCGGGTTTTCGAGTTTCGGGTAAACCCGGTGTCGATGCCATATCAGCTGCTTATTTAAAATAAACTATTATATAAAAAAATAAAACGAAATAACTTTTAAAAACATTTAGTTAAACACTTTAAAAATAAAATAGAATTTAAACGATTAGACGGCCATTTGCGTCAGAATTAGTTCTTTTCCCACTCGTTTCTACACTCAAATCGTCTCGGTAAAGAGCTGTCATTTAAAAGGGTATCGTGAGTCCAGCGTATACGATGTATAATAAAGGTCAGCGCAGTAAAATAATTACATTATGTATAAACACGTAGGCCATTTTATTTCTGGTACCTACATAATATAAATCATAAATCTGCAGACTCTCAAGATGGCTAAGAGCTTGCTAACCCCTAAGACGCTACCGCCCATAGGCCATGGCCTATAATAGCTATTTTTAAATCTAGGACTAGTCTATGATTGATACCTTTACATTCCGATTTACTTTACTATTTAAGACAAAATTTAACTGAACCCTTCTAAGATGCAATAGCGGAAAATGTTGAAAAAGGGAGAAAATTATTTAAGCACGCTGACTTACAAATAATTTTCGACTATTTTGGCACACAATATAATATATACAGAGACATAGTGATCGGCTTCTCTTTTACAGGAAATATACGATTCTAGCGATTCCTTATTTATGTGCACATGGTTAATCACTTAAAAATATATATGCTTCTTAAAGAATCCGTAAATATAATTTTATTATCATCTGTTAACATTAACCTTTTTAAAACTGGTTGAGAAAACTGGAGTTTATATTGCACATTAACTTTACTTTCTATGTTTTTTCAGGTGTAGGGTTCTATTCATAAGGCTCTATAGCGTTAGCAGCTCTTGAAACTCAGCTCTTATCAATAACCCTTGCTCTAGCTGAACGTGTCGTGGGGAGAAAAGACAGAGAACAGAGAATATTTAAAAGTATGAACCGTGCATAAAATTTAAAAGTGATAAGTTAATACAAAAAATGCAAACAAAGCTTTAGCGGAAACTTTAAACACTTCCTAATGTTGTCATAACATACAAAAAGGGTCAGTTTCTATCCAAATTAGAGGACGTATGACGTAAATTTTTTAACACGTTTCGGAGCGGTTGAATGAAACGCACGTCCAAAGATCAGACTCTTTGTTTTGACGAATAACATATCGAATATGTACTAGAACTGTTTTCTTTATGTTATCAGTTATCGGGGGCTCGTCCCGAGAAATAATTATCGTCTTTATGACGACATGTTTGTGCCTTTCGGGGTCAACGTATCAGAACCTTAGATACCCCTAATGTTTATATAAACTCTGGCACTCATCTTTGTTGGTCAGTCTCTCTCTGATGTGAGAAGCACTTTGACAAACACGAGAACGAGTTCCTTCCCCGTTATACGGATCGAATGTAGGTTTTTTTGAGCCTAAAGTATCTTGTGTTAATACGATCAAGGCTAATTGTTGTTTCTTTTCAGTATTCTGGAGGAAATGACGAAGATGGTGCTACTTGGAGTGGTGCTGTGGGCAGGGTTGACGTTCGGGAGTCATGTGGCTCCCTATCCCCTCAACTTAATCGTTTCTTCAGGTGAGTCAATGTAAAAGGTGCATGGTAGAGTAGAATAAAATAGAATTATTTTGTTTTTTCCAGGAAATTTGTGTAAACATGGTTTGTACAATTTTAGTGCAGTATCAAGATTTCTGCACCATTGGCGTGGAAATATTGTCAATACATTATTATATACATATTAATATTTTGTGTACAATACAATCTAAAAGTTTTGTCAAGCATAAGTACCAAGTATAAGTTTCAAGTATACGTAGTAGTAATAAAATATATAAAAGTCACGAAACATCATTTTATAAATAACATTACATAGTCATTATAATTATTATTTATTTATATATTATTTATTTAAGTCATTGATTACAAACACGTACAATAGAAAAAAACACATATGGTATGTTATATTTTAAATTAATTTAAGAGTAATTAAAATTTAGCTAGGAAATAGTCAACATATGATTTATGATAACAAAAATAAGGAAAAAATCATTTTGAGGTCAATATATTTATAGTTCTTGACTGCGATGCTAATATGACGAAGAAAAAACTGGTTATTTGTAAGCCCTTGTTTCGTAGCCGTTAAGGATAATACGTGCATAATAACCGTTAAGATTAAGTAAGTATCCTTGTTTTAAAAGAATTTAGAAATTTGCACTTTGCGATGATTTGCGATGATTCTTGATTTCTTTTACCGATAGAACTAGAAGCATGGCTCTACATCATCTGTCTTTCATTGGCCGGCAAGTGATAATGAAATGAAATAATAATTACATCAATATTGACCTTTGGTTTATTGTAATTTACTTGATTTATAACCGAGTTCTATATAATGTTATCTAGTTAAGAGTGTAGTGCTTACTTAAGTTAGAGGGCTATTGCATTTATAAGATACTTCTAAATACTCAAAGGTGACTGACTGACTGACAAAGTGATCTTTTAACGCACAGCAGAATCATTAGACGGGTCAAGACTTATAGAGCAGTACTAAATGGTAATGGTTTCCTATGAAGAGAGTCTATGAAGCACTTTCCTATTTCAGACATCATCCACCCACCGCCGATGTACGATTTTCCATTCCCAAGCGCGGAAATGCTCAAACGCCTACCTCCTGTGACGGCCACGCATACCAATAAGTCTATAGACATGGGCAAGTTCTCTGTGGCCATGCTTGATAGATTCGAAGCTAACTTGGAAGCGTCAGGAATAAAACCAAAGCCTGGATCACCAGCACAAGGTCTGGCAATTCAGGGATACCCCTCCAACGATGCGATGAAGTATGAAAAGTCGTCTATGGTCATCACCAAGGCTTCAAAGAATTTGGTCACTACGAGGTGTGAAATGTGAGTCGATTTTTTTGGGAATTTCCTAAAGTTAAAGCTTGTCTATTTACAATTTAACAAACTACTAACAATGTAAAACAGCATGGCTCATATGTCTCGTTGGGCTAGCTGACTGAGATGGAGACTGCTATGGCTTAATTAGTCGATACTTTGACCATTACAACTAAGTTGCGCCCTTAAGTGTTCCTGAGCTTAACGTTCCGTATACATAGTAAAACTTATAGCAAGATTGAAAATATGAATCTCATTACAGGTATGGTCTCTCAACTGATGAATGTGCAAGTTTTATCAGTACTTTAAACCTACGCGAGAGTGAATATGGTGCGGAGTGTGCCCAGTTGGAAAGGTTCACTTGTCCAAGCAACAAGATGTCATCCAAATATAGGATGTTTGACGGATCGTGCAACAACCCTGTCCGATCTTCCTGGGGCCAGGGTTTGACTGGATACAAGAGGCTCCTACATCCAAGATATTCCGATGGTATTGAAGAGGTACGTTTCGACAGTTTAAGCCTCTTTTAATCATTCTATGCTATTTTCTCTTAGCAAGTCAGTCTGAGGTTCCCGTCGTTTATATTTTGGCTAACGTAATAAATCAATTAACCAATCATCATCACGATTAAAAATAAAATCTTGTCTGTAAACTTCAGAAACTCGGCATAAGTCTTAAAAATCCACTAATTGTTTATCTAACACAAGTTTAATGTTGTAGCCTCGTCGTGCGGTCGGTTATAACCCTTTGCCATCAGCACGTCTTGTGAGCACGGTCCTAGCTGACAATGAGGACAGACCTGACAAAAAGAAGTCAATGGCTCTACCGGTTTGGACCCAGTTCATCTACCACGACTTAGTCCATACTCCTGTGCGGAAAACTAGTAAGTTTGAAAATATAAGACTTGTCCTCTTATATCTTGCTTTAAAAATCGAACTCTAATCTCAAATGACATTATTATTTTTTTACTAGTGCACACGGACCAGGCCTTACGCTGTTGCGAGAACTCAGGCAACAATCTGGCACCTCGTTACGTCCATCCAAACTGCATGCCCATCTCAGTGTCCGAGAAGGATCCCGTCTTTAAGAACTGGTTTGTGTCGTGCATGGAGTACACTCGTTCTATGACTACATATCGCGGAGACTGCACCTTCGGAGCGGCGGAACAGGTAGGACATTATCACCTATTTACGTATTTTGTTGAACTACAAAACACATTTTACATGATTTTCTAAATACATAATTTGCAAAATGAATGCCACAAAAGGCGACGCTTAGTGACATTACATTTTTGGTATGCATTTCTTATAAGCTTTCGTTTCTTTATATTACACGATATGTTACTATGCTCGACTTGGCGAAGGCACTGCGGTGCACCCAATTCGGTTAGAAAATATCGAATGGTTGACAAATTTGTTGACTTTAGACTGTTCTTTCTGAGTCATAATAAAAACAAAGCCTTAATTTGCATTTTATACGAATAATAATAATTGTGTCGTCATAAATCATACTATCACGTGATGTCACGGTGTCTGCTTATTTTGTTTTTACATTCTTATAACAAAACCTATTATTTATGCCTAGACGGGAAAGACCTTCAAATAAATTTAAACATTTGTATGCACAAGTCAACTGAAGAACAATATAATATTATCTGTACTTTTTTCATCACATATTGATAAAAATAATATTATGATGATAATGCTAAAATATGATTCTTCTAAAGATAGGACAAACAGTACTGACATGTAAATGAAATAAAACTATTATAAAAATAAACTTAACCAACTAAAAAAGAAAAAAAAAATAAGAACCTATGACATTAAAATTAGTTTAACTTAATAATAATTTAAAGTTCCGCATGCGGTGACAAACGTAGTTTTGGTAGATTAGCACTTTAAACTAATTTAAGTTTAATAGGTTCTTATTTCTTTTTTATTTTCATTTTTAACCAGTCGGGTTTTTAGTTTTTTTAAAATAATAGTTTTATTTCAGAACTTTCAGTACTCTTAATATGAATTTGTTCGGGCGCCACCCGCCACAATGGCTAGAAAACATTACCCTTCTTCTGGCGCAGTCGGATAAAAAAAGTGTTTACTCGTAGAAATCTCTCGTAAACTAGATCTACTTGCGATAATTATTCGATTTCGATTTAGCTATATTTGCTTGTTACGTGATAAGATAAACAACGATCCCGCAAACACCAAACTTTCCGCCACGCCGTTATATCATCTTAACTTGATGAAACAATGCCTCATTATTATGAATACAAATAGAAAATAATAATATTATCATTCTGTTTTTATAACTAGCTCTTGCCAGCGACTACGTCCGCTCCTCACTGTTACTTCGTTACGTTACTGCTCGGATCCCATTGGTCGTAGCGTGATGTTATACATATAGCCTGCTATAGCCTTCCTCGGATAAATTCACTGACCAACACAAAAATATGTTTTTTGATTCCGGCCAGTAGTTCCTGAGATTAGCGCGTTCAAACAAACAAGTTTATTATCAGTATAGATTCTGTTCTTGGATTATGACGTCATAGTACACCTCTCTCTCTACGTCCGTCGCTCGCCACTTTAGAGGTTTATAACTTTGTAATTTTTCATCAAAATATCATAATCCGACTCCATAGTTCGTCTTGTAAGATAGTATTATTTTATTAAATAAAATCATGAACATTCTCCTCATTTTTGTTAATATTTTAACTGTGACGCTCCACTTGAATAGTTGCCATGGCAAGTGACCTGCAGAAAGTAAAATGCATACCAAGCTAATGTGTACTATCGAAATTGGAACAATGAATATGCAAATAAACATCCGCCCGCCATATTTTAGACGCGCAGAAATAACTTTATACCTGTATATAGCTCTAACGGACCCTAACTTGCGTCAATCGTAGTAAATTTCACTAAACTTAGCCACCCCTCTAAGTCTATTACTAATGTTATGTCTCCTATATATAGAGTGTCACAAAAGTAAGTGATAAAACTTTAGGGATAATATTAATAATAATATCTATGGACGCTTCACGTCAGTCTGGCCCCGTGCTAAGTACCCGAGGGACTTGTACGGGTACCAAACAACGGAAATATATTTAGTACTTTTTATACCTTACACATATTTAATATTGATTTTTATTATTTTTATGATTTTTATTATAACATACA
Organism: Cyclargus thomasi; assembly: GCA_026546445.1. Taxonomy (NCBI): domain Eukaryota; kingdom Metazoa; phylum Arthropoda; class Insecta; order Lepidoptera; family Lycaenidae; genus Cyclargus; species Cyclargus thomasi. The sequence continues at coordinate 6,257 of JAOTAV010051927.1, forward strand.
CATATTTAATACACATCCAAGACCTAGGAACATTGGGAAACTTTTTGTTCGTCGGAGGGTTTCGAACCCACGACCCCTGGGATCACCGACGTGAGCTACCAAAGCGATCAACCACTTCGCTACAGAGATCGTCAAAAGAGATCGAATGTGTTCCCGATATAGAGCTCACTGTGAAAGTAGCAGAGCTGAAAGTGATTTTTTTTTCTTGATTTGTATGTCCAAGCGCGCCCCAGTGACATGATTTTGCCCATACGAATCGAATTTTTTTTCGCTTTTAGCGCTGCTACTTTTACAGCGAGCTCTATATCAGCAACACATTCGATCCATAAAGTTTTATCGCTTACTTTTGTTACACCTTGTATACAGAGTATAACTACATTAAGTGAAAATACTTTAGGGTGTGTATACCCTTAAAAATATATAATATAACCCTTAAAAAGAGTTTACAATAAATTTTTAGGGCTGCGTGTGAACTTTGTATAAGGGACACATACAAACCCTAAACTTTGCTATAACAGATCGGCGCCGACATGGACGAAAGAGCAATGTTGCTAGAAAACAAAACTTAAAGCCTACATCAGAAAGTTGCACATCGGTCCAAAATAATGTCGTTGACGGTGACGGCGGGCGGTGGACAAACGGTCTTACGATTTCCCAGTCTTGTTTTTCAAGCGCCCCAAGTTCATACTTCATACATATTAACGTGTATTAGTCACAAGGTTGTTATGTTGGTACTGTATAAATCATACAACATTTGTATATACAGCTGTATATTGATTTTATTAATGGTTTCCTCTTGTTTATACATAATGGAGACGTTGAGGTTAATCGACTGTGTTGTTTTACATCTAGAAAGTTAAATTACCGATTAGTAACGTGTTATAGCTTGACCACAAGTTCCACTATACAGCATACCCCGCCCCGTCCCACGTCTAAGGGCACGGGCGTGGCGTGGGCGCTATTATTCTTGCCCGTCACACGCCGTCAGCGTTGACGGCCAACTGACAAAGTTGCGCGGCCAGTACTCGTGGTATCCCCCGCCGCGCCGCACAGCATACCCAAGGCGAGATATAGCGTCCGTGGTCAAGCTATAGGTTATTTACAAATTTTTATTTTTTTATGTTGAAAACAGTGTCTTGTAATTTGAAACTTCCATCTAGGAGAATAAAATTGTCCTAAAACGAATAAAAATCATTGTCATAAAACGGTCTCATAAAGACTTGTTAGGTAAAACTCTTTCAGGACTCAAAACAGCGTAAAATAAAAATAAATAACTGCGTTTCTTTGCACACTTATAGATATGCACATTCACAATACATACACACATTTACATTTTTGCCACAATAACAAACGTTTGCAGTAAACATACTAGGTAATTAAATGAAACGCATTATATAAAAATAGATTGTTTACAACAAATAACAATGCACTTGATATTGCTGTTGTTTAGTTAATCATAAAATAAAATAGTAACATAATATATTACAATAAATGTTACAAAAATAAAACATGTTATTTAAAAATACAGGTTTTACATTATACTTAACAAACAAGAACAACATAAAACAAACAATAAAAAGGAGAATAATTATTGTTTTCATGAAGTTCCTGTTTTGAAAAGTATAAAGTTATTAATACTTATGTCATACAGAGTGTAATCAAAAAGAGTATCTACAGGATGTATAAAACCATAAATTTTTCATTTTAAACGTAAGAACGCAAAAATGGTAGGCCGCGCCACAGCCACTTGAATGAAAGTTGTGTATTTACAAGTATACGCACACATCGCCGCGCGCACAACTGAGTTGAACTATCTTTACAATGTAATGTCTCGTTTGCAGATGAACCAGGCGACTCATTTCATGGACGGCTCTCAAATCTACGGATCGAGTAGTCGCGATGCTATCGCTCTTAGGGAGAAGTCCGGTGGTTTGTTAAAGACGGCCGTGGTGAATGACCAGGAAGTTTTGCCGTTGGCCTCCAATCCCACTGAGAAGTGTCTCGGTAGCTCCACTGATCCTTGCTTTGTCGCCGGTAAGTTGGAATCTTATTGTAACGATTAATAATAACAGGTTTCTAATAAGGTGGCCGGTTACATCGAAACCAGGCCTCTTATGCAGGAGTATAGTGTACTTCTTTACTCCTTTAACCAAGTGGGACGGATGACCGACACGGCTGACGAGAGATCGGTGCCGGACCGACTTTTTACATGTCCATCCAACGCATGGATCATCTTACTTCTCAGACAGTCAGGTTTGACCTGTATTGTCCCAACCAATTAAACTTGGAAATAAGCTGTTTCTAACGCGGGAATAGATCCCACGATTCGGAGGAGCCAAGAACCGCTCTGTACCACTTACAGCAATTATCAACCTGCCTGTGTGTCCTAGTGGACACACAGGCAGGTTGATAATTGCTGCATTATGAAATCTATAGTCCTATTTTAGGAGCATTGAATATTGTTGCTTGATAATTAAAGTCATTGTCCGCAGTTGCATAGACGAAAACAAAAATCGAAAAGAAAGTTGATGTTTCACCATTTCTTTTCACCAATTTACCAAAAACATAATTTATAGGTGATGTCCGCGCGAACATGCACCCATGGTTGACATCGATGCATTTGCTGTGGGTGAAGGAGCATAATCGTATAGCCAAGGCTCTAGCCGTAATGAACCCAGGGTGGAATTCTGACAAACTATTCCACGAAGCTAGAAGGATTGTGGTCGCCGAGCTGCAGCATATCACATACAAACACTGGCTGCCAGCACTCACAGGTACGTTTTAGAATTTATTAACATTACTTATTGACGCCCGCAACTTCCATTTTCCCTTTTTTAAAAAGTATCCTATATGTTGCCGAGATAGGTCTTGGACTTTTTCCCGGATAATATAGCTATTAAATCTCTAATAGCTAAAATATTTATTCAATTCCGTCCATTAGTTCCTGAGACTAGCGCGTAGAAACAGACAAACAGACAACTTTTTTGTCGATATGTGTTCTATTACTGTTCCGTAGCACCCCCACATTGATTATTTCGTAAAAATATTAAATGTACAGACACTCCAAGTTTACCATTTTATTATTAATATTTTACTAGTAACGGGCAACATTTTAATAAAATTCAAAAAAAAAACGTGAGGAAATATTTGGAAAGGTATATATACATCGTAGTTCATTGGAGGTTACCTACCTACCAATCATAATTACTCTTGATTCGTATTCAAGGAAACTTCATTGGATCGTCATGTCAATTGAACGAGAATGTAACATACCTACATAAGAATGTAGTACGAAACGTGATATTCGTTCGCGGCTCACGTTGCGATGCTTGTAATCGTAGTATACTTGAAATAGTTTACTAGGTACTTGTTTATTATCAGATCAATATTGATATTACTGACACGTGCTTCTGTAAACAAGTTTCAAAGTTCATGTTGCTTTGCACTTAGCTATGTATACATTATACAATAATTGACAGATTTCAGTATTCTTTTAGTCGTTGTTTAACTTGCCCCAATTACGGTTAAAGTTAATAAAAATATAATTGCTTAACTATTGTTAACATTTTTTTATGACAGAAAATACCAAGTCCTTGAACACTTGACAAGAGTCATGATCCACAGAGGTCAGCAAAAATAATCAAATATGTGCTAAGTCAATGTTAACCATATAGAAATAACTCATAAATATTGTTACATAGGAAATTGAAAAAAAAAAGTCCAGGGCGTGACGGACTTAAAGTAAACTTTGATGAAATGTTATCCTTGGTGCAAATAAATTGTAATAATTTCGACAGAATAGGGATCTGGATTATGGACATAAGGCCAAAGACAACTCAAATAAATTGAAAAAAAAATGCGTGTAGGCCACTTTATTTTTGTCGCCTCGTGTACGTACGCGATTCGCTGCCTTTTTAGAAGGCTAGGACGCTGCCGCCCTTCTAGATATTTATAAATCCAGGCTTGACGGAGAACGAGAAAAGTGACATGATAAATTAATCTGTTCAAATACAGTAGTTAGGGGCATACGACCAGCTGATGGATCTGTAGTGGTCTCACATTTTCCTTGGATCCGGCAGTTACGGCGCCGACAGGAACCCGGACGGGTTTTATTGGGTAGAGCTGTGGCCACTCACCATCTTATCAACCGCAGCGAGTCCCACATACCCCGGTCGACTCTCCCCAATGCTGCCGAATATGCAAAAAAGTGGAATACGACCACGCGTAGCCTTTAAACCTGTCCTATAATCATTATATTTTCTTGTTCCTTATTTTTTAGAACGTGTTTTAGTAGTCGGATTTTAGTTCAAACGTGATTCCTCAATAATCGGGTTTTAATTTCAACATTTTCTTTACAGGAAAATCTTTTGACGAGCTCTACGACAGCTACGAAAGTGGTTACAATCCCGAGGTGAACCCGACGATCACTAACTCTTTCGCGACTGCCGCATTCCACTTCGTCAACAGTCTTCTTGATCAGGACGTGCAGCTGGTAGACGAGAAGAATAATATGACAGCGCAAAGACTTGGGCAGACCTACTTCAAACCTAAGCTGGTTGCTGAGAAGAATGGATTTCAGAATCTAGCGAGAGGAATGGTCAGTCAGAACAGTCAGGGATCTGACTTCAACTATGATGACGATGTAAGTAAATTGCAGTCAGTTTGTAAGTTTAGTTATTTGTGCCTGTTTTCACCAACCATCCACTGACGCTTAGTGTCCTTGTTTTTGTGCGGCTAAGGAGTACGCTCCCGTGGGAGACTTCCTTAAACCTTTTATCGTACAAGCCTTAGTATATGCGTACAAGATTACAAGAGACCAGACAAAATGGCGTCTGAGGTAATAAACACAGTGTTGCCAACCAGGCCAGTATTACCAACCAGCCTTTTTCTAGAGACCTCTAGCGATAACCGCTTCATAGTTCAAATAGACCGATCTGTTGGAACCACGACGCGGTACCATTAGCGGCCGTTAGATGGCACTTAATTGGAGCCGCTTAGTTAACAGTCCTCTGAGCGGTCTCTTATATATCGCCTTATCCCATAGGGTCTAAGAACTTAAGAGATACAAGACGTTAAATGACTGTTAGGAGACACTTAGCTGTAGTCTATTACCATCTTCCCACGCAGCAGAGACCCACATACTTGCGGACGGGACCCCCCATCCCCCGCAAGATGCTCAAAAGCATTTTCTCGGCGTAAAAAAAAAGACTTTGGCAGTTTGTGAAAACAGGGATAAGAAAAACAAATTCGGAACTTATATTTCTGAGTCGTCTGTGTGGGTACGGCGTGTCACTAACCTTGTTCAAAACGGTTAGACTAATTCTTATAAAAAAAAATATTTATTGAGTGAGATAAGTTTGGTGGTGTAATGGTTTAACAAGCGAATGTGTCCGTTAGTTACTCCACGAGTCTACTTTTGTTGAATAAACTATGTTCCCGCAGCTCCGTCACCACTGGCTGGGCGGTCTGGACGTGCTAGCTATCGACATCCAACGCGGGCGCGACCACGGCCTGCCCGGCTACGTGCAGTACCGCGCGCTTTGCGGTCTCGCCGCCGTCAGTAGCATCTCACAGCTGACCGACGTTATATCGCAGGAGGTGAGCCATTACGTCATAGTTCAACTCAGTTGTGCGTGGGTAAGCCTTGGACGACGCCTGCCGCGTCACTGCCACATGGATGAAACTAGTATATTATTAAGGGCCTTTTTCATCGCTTACTGATGTGTGTCGGATACTCTGTCTACAACTTTTGACGTGACAACGTCTTATAATTCGATGGAGCTGGCTGCACGCACGAAAAAACATGACTCATGCGCGTTACCTCGCTCTGGGGCGTTCCGTTTAAGGCTTAGAGTGCAAGCGAGAGCGCGGAACATACAAATCAATTAAACAAATGAAATTGAAATTTTCTTTTGAAAAATGCTACCATTCCATTAGTATTTTTCTTAAGACGTTGTCACGTTCAACTATCATCTGTAAACTGACTTTACAGACAACCGATTTTTTTTTTCTCATGTAACAAGGGCGCGAGCGAACAGATGGTTCACGTGATGGAAAGCAACTACCGTCACTATGGACACTTGCAACATCTTAAGCATCGCAAGTGCATTGCCCGTTTTTTACGAGATGGGCTACGGGTATAGGGACAGGGAGTTGAGCCTCCTATGAACTCGCTTACGTCTGAACAAAACACAGCGCTACGATGTAACACGCCGATTTTCGGTGGTGCCGTAGTATTTCTCCGGTTAAGCCGAAACGAACGTTAAAGAATGGCTCTCTCATACGGCAATAAGGGGCCATATTATGTACTTGAGATCAGAGAACATCTTTTTTCAAATTATTTATTAAAAAATTCAAAGGGGCAAGCTGCCGTCGCCTATTGACACTCGTGACATCCTTAGAGTAGCAAATACGTTGGGTACGGGTGTAAGAATAGCGGGATTAGGGAAGTTGGGCCACCGGTGAACTCACTCACTGAACGGTACACAGCACAACGCCGCTACACGCCAGTTTCCTGTGAGGCCGAATTCGTGCAGAAGCATGGCTCTCCCACGACAATGAGCATCTGTATTATGTACACGACATCGGAAAATGTCTCATTGGTACACGCCTCCACCGGAGTTTGAACCTGCACCCTCTCGAGTGCTAACTAAAGGTCTTAATCACTAGGCTACGGACGCTCTAACGTCTCATTGGTACACGCCTCCGCCCTGGTTGAACCTAGCACCCTCTCGAGTGCGAACCGAAGGTCCACCCACGAGGCCTGCACTCACGCTCTAAATCACCACTGTGTATTACTCCTTTATATTTGATTTGGACGACCTCTGTGGCTCAGTTAGTAAGCGTGTTGGTAGCTTAAGCCGGGGGTCGCGGGTTGGAATTCCGTCGACGAAGCAAAAGTATTTCAAAGTTCCTGGGTCTTGGACGTGTATTACATATGTGTATCATATAATAAAAATCTTAAATATGTGTGTGTGTAGTATAAAAGTATTAAATATATTTCCGTTGTCTGGTACATGTAACACAAGTCCCTCGGGTACTTAGCACGGGGCCAGATTGACGTGGTGTGAAGCCTCTTTATTATTATTAATTTAATATTAGGGACTTGCGAGAGGGAGATTTTTAAGACCGGCGGATATATTTGTAGTCAACAATCTTTAAGATAGTGTTAGTAGTTGTAAAGAGAACTACAAAAATGTACTGGCACTTATCAGTGGGATAATGTAAGCTCGCTTCGCTAGCCCAGTAAATAAATATTTCTAAACATATTTTATTTACTGTAAAGTTTTGCCGTTTAATAAATAACATTTAAAATTAAATACTCCTTTATTTTCTGGTATTTTCCACACCCTGTAGACGTGCTGACCTGTTATCAAAACTGCAAACAAACCTCAGGAAGATAGAGAACACTATCACAATTCACATTTCGTGATACATACTTATTAAACTGTGATTGTTGCTAAAACATATTTTATCGGTCGGTTCTTGGTTCCCGGGTGTGTTGTACCGGGTGTATTTCATATGAAATTGGGATTGCCGTGTATGACAATTGGTATGTTTTAATATTGGCCGTGTTCGCTAGCGTTTTTGCTTGGGTGCATGCACGCGCACAAAATCACTTATATGTATGCGTTGTCATGACAACGTCACAAAAATTGTAGTCTGCGCAGTAAAACCTCACAGCGCATGCGTCAAAAAAAGCTACCGTTAAACTATATTGCACGTTAAGCTTTCATTCACTTCCTGTTCCTGTTTCAGTATTAAATATTTAGCTTAGATCTCTCGTGAAATCCTGCGGAAGCTGTAAATTTTTCAGTTTTACATAATGTTGGTTGGTGGTTGGCAATCTTTATTTATACTCGGGAATCACTCGCCCAGCAGTCACCAATATTTTTTCATGCCTGAGTAAATTCTTATTAAGTTTATCTTAATTCGTACTCAATTTGTAAAAGTCGATAACGCGAAAGGACCGCCTAAGTCCCAGCTTGACTGATAAGACTATTCTTAGGTTCCTTTAATCCATAATGAAAAATGGAGCTGGAACGAAGCCCTACGCTGTATCAATCATAATTTACCGAAGCAGGAGTGATGAAAATGTGAAATTGATGTATATTACTTGTTCAGCGTTGTTTGATAACTTCTCAAATTGGCGGGGTTGAAAGTTTTGCAGGGGTCGAGAGATACAAGAAATTGAAAGCATTATTAATACCTCCAAAAATTCTATTTATATTTTGGTGTGATGGCTATTAACTGTCCAAATACTAATCGCAGATTGGACCGAATTAATTCTGATAAAATTAGATCTGTGAATCCCATGGGAAATCCCAGTAAGCCCCATTGAAATGCACACGGCAGCCGTACGGCCACTACGCCATAGCTCTCAGAGTGCTGAGCGCGTGGTTTTTTTTTTGTCATTCGATCGTGAACGCTACACGAGTTTTATATGGTTTTATATGGGATTTGTACAGCGCCACCTAGCGATGCTCACGGTCACATATCCCATATAAAACCTAGGTAAACGTGAAACGTGCTCGCGGTCGAATGTGAAAAAAAAATTTATACTCGGCACTCAGATTGCAGACTTAACGAAAGTATGACTGGCATATTGAAACTAGCTAATACAGTTTGTGAGGGGGGGGCCTAGGCCACCAATATACAGGCCTAGGCTTAGTTTGGGCTCCAAGTCTCTCACAAATTACTAGATTTATTTTTTTTGAGAGAAAATAAATATTATTATTATTATATTATTTCATTTGTCAATCTAACATTTTCTCTATTCAGCTGCCTGTTGGGGTTTTCTAATTTTCTATTGAACCTTTTGATTGGCTTGCGTTTAATGAACAACAGCTACGCTATAAAAACATACAAAATCTATACTAACAATCACACACTACTGGCTGGAATTGAAAAATCCTTTTTGTTTTTCTTAGTCCATTGGTCGGGGAAGGTTATAAGCTATATAACATCACGCTACGACCAATAGGAGCCGAGTAGTAATAAAAAAAAATATGTAAAAACGAGATAATTTATAAAGTTACAAGCGGACGTAATCACGGACAAAAGCTAAAGCTAAAAGATATAGCGGACTCTTTTTGTCTTGGACCCTTAAAACATTCCCGGAAAATAAAAAATAAGGGTGTTAAAACAAAACATTTATTTACAGCTCCTCTCTGATCAGACTGTGGTAATTGTTATACTCCTTCAACCCCAGGCTGTCCCAGAACTTCTGTCTACCGATGTCGGCCTCCGACTTCACCTCGTACTTGTCATGCTCAAAGATCTCCAGGTAGCTCACTTCGGGCGAATCCGGCTTTACGGGTTCCCATTCGGGTGCGTTCGGGAATTTCGGCACTCTGAAATAGATATTATATGAGGGAGTTAACACTAATACGTAGTAAGAAATTAACAAACTTGGGAAAACCATGCTTTATCACGAATGGGTCGGCCCGAGCAGAGAAATACGCAAGTTTTCTATGGCCGTGGTGGCCTCGCAGAACACTAGCGTACAACAGCATTGTGCTGTGTAGCCTAATCCTTCATTAAAACGGCGGCAATGCACTGCGACTGCTCGGATGTTACTAGTGTCCATTGGTGACGGCAGTCGTTTTCCATCAGATAGCCCGTCTGTTCGCTTGCCCCCTTATAAAAAAAAAGACATACCACGGCCGATATAAACCTAGCTCTAGAATAGTAGTCACAAATATTAAAACACTTTTACTCCCGTGGTGCCTCCCCTTAAGTTCTTTGACTTTCGGTCGTTGCAACTTTGTGCTGTCTCCGCTTTGTATGGGGAGGAAATTGAATACTTCCTACTCCTCTTATATTCTTCTGATTA
>JAOTAV010051938.1:0-16091 GCA_026546445.1 Cyclargus thomasi
AGTCTTCGGTAGTATAGTGGTCAGTATCCCCGCCTGTCACGCGGGAGACCGGGGTTCGATTCCCCGCCGGAGAGATTTTTTTATCATGTTTTTCTTACCCATTAGGTGGAATAATCTTTATGGAAGAAAATAAATATTATGATTGTTGTTGCTCTCGCTAGATTTAAATTACCGATTTTGCTCATTTTAGTCTTGCAATATTTGTTGAAGGAGGTAGGGGAAGCAATGCGTTATGATAAAAGTAAGAAGTCATTATGTAATTAAAATTGGTCATCTAGTATTTTCGTCAAAATGTTCTAATAAACAAAATAGTCTATGTTTATTGGGACGTATAAGGTATAACTGAACGCTGTGAAGCATTTGTGTGTCATCCAACAAAAAATCAGATTTTAAGTTATGAACGCAGTTTTATTCCATAAGATGTAAAAAATAAAATAATAATTCATTTCAAATCTAAATTAAAGAATAATACAATAACTCAAAATCTGATTATATGTTGGATTACACACAAATGCTTATAAGCGTCCAACTAAGGTCGATGTCTAGTTAAAAAAAATATTAAATATCGATGTCATTGTCAACTGTCATATGTCATTTGTCAGATAAATTCGGCTACAGCTGCGTTGCCTAGTGTTGATATTTTATTTTGTGTTGATAAATTGTATTGCATATGAGAATACGTTTAATTCTTGTTTGTCTAGTAATTCTTATTTAATTTAAAACAAACCAAGCTAAAAAACTTTAAAATGGCACGCGGCAAAGACAAAAAGAAGTAAGTGTTTTTGAGGTTAGAACTCGTGTGCATGTATAACTTTATAGTTAAAACTTTTGGTATTGAACATAATTATATAATTATAGACGCAAACTAGAAAAAAAGCAAGAAGGCGATGATGCACCCAAAAAAATTCCTCATACATTGGAATCCCTTCGTGAGAAAGATGAAACTATGCTGGTTAATGTTGACGCAGAAGAGCAGGAGGAGGTATGTTACTATATATTTAAATCTCTAGCTGTTGTTTTCCTACAGGGCAGAGATATTATTGTGTAGTTCAATATGATAATTATTGGGTAGTATATTATATTCTTGCTCTCTCTGAATTAGTTGTAATTATTTAAATAACTCAATGCATTTTCTTTATTTAACATTTCTCTCGACAAATAAATTATAAACCTATAGCGACTACATAAATTATAAGTGAATTTACACTTTTCTAATATTTCAGGCTCAAAAGGATATGGAATTTGATGAGTTATCTTCATATTACGAGAATTCCTACGAACCCAAAGTCTTGATAACTTACTCTGATAATCCTCATACTAAAACCAGAATTTTCGGCAAAGAGCTTATGAGAATCATTCCAAATTCTCTCTCTAGATATAGGCAGAGGTAAAACATTTTTCTATTTTAATGACAAAAATATTCTAGAAGTTTTTTTAATTGTTATAGAGATAATAATACTGTTTGGGGCAGACTGGCTTTAAGCTTTAAAATTATAATAAGTGGCAAAGACTGATTTTATCTCATCATCACCTCTAAAACTATCTCTGATAATTTTGTGTTAATGTTTAGAACTGCAAAGAGCCATGGCCCCATAATTTTAAAATCATTTATATTTGAGAAAGGAGAATAGACACAGCATAATATTTAATTTTAAAACTTTAACCTACATCTATATTATACGAGTTGATTAAAAAAGCTTTTAAAAATATGTCATTGCTGTTAACTTTTAGGTCCTCAGTTAAAAGAATAGTTCAATCAGCAGTAAGGGAAGAAATGACAGATGTTATTATTATTAATGAGAATCAAAAGCAGCCAAATGGATTTCTGTTGATTCACCTTCCCAATGGACCCACTGCTCACTTCAGACTGTCCAGCTGCAAGATCACACCAGAGCTGAGAAAAGATTACAAAGAAATTACACAACATAGACCAGAAGTAAGTGCATCTAAGCAGTTATCAATTATTATCATTGAATTTACTAAAAGTCCCAACTTCTAGCAGCTTTACAACTTAGTTGTTGATGTCGGCTACCAAATGAAGAACCAGAAGTGGAAGAACCAGATAACTAACATTTTTACATCATTGGAGATAACACTCGTTTTTCTCTTAAAATTTTAATGAATCCTGAAGCTTACCTACTTGATCATCCAGCTATATACAGCTTTATATTTTTGGTTCAAAACACTCCATTTCTGCAAAAAACCAACAGTTTTTAAACTGTTGGTTATCTGCTTCTTTCACTTATGTCTTCAAATGTAGCTGCGCCTTGAAAAATAAGTTGTAACAGTTTATTAAAAAAAAGAGATAAGTTTAATACTTCTCTCATTTTATAACTTTTAATTTTATTTATTTTTTTGTAATGTATTTTATTTCACTTATTTATTTCAGGTAATATTAAACAACTTCAGCACTAGACTAGGTTTAACAATAGGACGGATGCTCGGCGCATTATTCCACTATGAGCCACAGTTCCGAGGAAGAAGAGCTGTCACCTTCCACAATCAACGTGATTACATCTTCTTTAGGCATCATAGGTAATTTTTGATTACTTTTATGTATCTTTAGATACTACAGGGTGTAATACAAGTAAGTGATAGTACTTTAGGGCGCGTATGGCTCCCCTATATAGGGTTAACTGTGAAAGTAGCAGTGCTCAAAGAAAGAAAAAGTGATTTTGTATGGGCAACCCCAAGTCGTTGAGGCACTTGCCTGTACAAATCACAAAAAACGTTTTTACTTTCAGTTCTGCTAATTTTACAGTAAACTCAGTATTCGCGAGATTTTATCTTACCTTAAATTTATTATGGTAAAAACCTCTAAATGTAAAGAATTTGTGAACAAAATATTTAAGCTGAGAATATACATCTCTAATATTTTATTTATTAATATACTATTTATAAAAAAACGGAAGTTAATTTTTATCAAATAGTAGACTGGACAAGAGAACTATAATCCAAAGGTAAATGCATGATTGCTATACTGTAGGCAAGACAAGCAATTCTAGTAAATATTTGAATTAAATTTTTTATCTCTAAATATTTAGAATGATCTTCAGAGTGCCGAGTGCTAATTTATTTTCACATCCGATTTTACGGATGTGAAAATAAATTAGCCGTCATATTTATCCGTCACTGAGATTTTATATCGTCCATTAGCTAACAACACCACTTACGTTATTTTTACCAACTTTACAGGAGACAAAAAAGACTTCGCGGTGTTGCGACTCGCGAGGCCTACTGTCTTAAGCGCTTTTTAATTTTTCTAATTAGGTCTTATGACTGTATGAAATGTGACCAATAGTTCGAAGCGCAATGAGCAGCTCCATCCAATGGCATTAAAATGTAAAAACCACAAAGGTGGCGCTGTACAAATCCCTTAAAAAATCTTAGTAAACACGAAACGCGTTTACGTCGAATGTGAAAAAAAAACTCGCACTCGATTCATAAATAACATTCATCTTTAGGTACGAATTCACAACCGACGGCAAGCGCGCTAAGCTGAGGGAGCTAGGACCGCGGTTCACACTGAAACTGATCTCCCTGCAACAAGGCACCTTCGACTCTAAGCGCGGCGACTACGAGTGGATCATAGCAGGCCGCAGACATCAAATGGAAACATCTAGGCGACGATTCTTTTTATAATAAACTGTATTTAAGGAATAATTTGTTTTTTATACGTAAACACTCTCTTCCAGTTAATTTTATATTATAACTAGATGTTGCCCGCGAGTAATGTTTAATGCCGACATTAATGCTCTTTTTTATGGTTTAATGGTTGTATTTTAAAATACATGGACAACTAGTAATTTAATATCGATTTTGACACTGGAACTCATTTTACAAATGTGCAACGCGTGCAACTAGGTCCATAACAAAGCAGTGAAGGCGGCATGATATAATGCAAACGCCGACGGCAGCCGTCGACGTCAGCAGGTACCTATGCCGTTGTTGGTGACACGACGCGCCGCTCGTGTGTATGAGCACGGACCCGATGAACTTCAAGAAGTTATCAAAATGTAACAAAGGTATAGTTGGGGGTCACAGCTTAGCAAAAATTATGTCAAAGGTCTGGCGAGAGCTTGAAAGTAAGGATGAATAAAGAATATTGTTGATTGTATTGATGTAGCATTTACAATTTATCTATGGTATGAGAGGCGAGCGTCTATGAGCATCTCTGAAAGGGTTATTTAATCACTTTTAGCAGGTTTTCAGATTCCTCGTATGTCCATGACAGCAGTGGCTCAGTATCCTTTTTCCCTTAAATACTGAGCAAAGTTTGAGATCAAATAAATTCACAAGTTTATTGAAGATGAAAGGGAGAGGAAATTTGCAAAGCGATAGGCACAAGGGACTTTATAATGATAATAAATTTTTCGCCTAGGACGATGGTGAAAAGTTTCAGATGGTGTGATTCCTATCAATTGAAATTGAATGAAACAAAAATAATATTTTAATGCAATTTATTTTTAAAAATTATAATAATTTATGCAGTTCTGTTTTCTTCCTTGTTTACTTCCCCATAGAACCTTAAACAGCATTCTACATATACTCCGGACCTGAAATGAAAAAAAATCTATAAGATTTACAACAAATCTTAAGTATGTAAAATTTTTACAGTCTTTTTTTAATATTTGTAGTGTATCTATATAACAGGGATAGTGTTAACCACTAGCTCTGCAGTTTGGACCACCCTAATCTCGTGCTAAGTATACTACGAGTACTACACAACATAGTACTCATATAGGATCACTAGCACTGAGTAAAATACAGATAAGGCTTTTTGATTCCTCGCTATCACAGCATTGTATTGAAACATACTGGTAAGTCTGTAGTTTTAACAAATTAGGCTTTGCAAAGAAATGATTGATAGAAAAATATACCTATTTAACAGCACTGCATACCTCTCTGCTCACTGCACTGCAACAGCGCTGCATCTTTAGAACCTGTAAAGCCATAAATATTATTAAATGCCAGTCAAAATAATGATAATTAGGAATTTAATTACAATTCAATCAGACGCGATGGTTGGTCAACATGGTGTTTTGGGTTCTCTCTGTTGAGGGAGACCTGAAAGGTCAAGTCATCATATAAAATTAAACTTGTTTTTGTATTTCCTAAAAACGAAAAGATTTTATAATTACCATAAACAATGTTTTGAACTTCTGTTGTCATCATAATATTGTATCTTTCACTCTTCTCCAAAACCTGAAAAACAATTTAAAGTTTAGTTTACATCCATGACTAAAATGATATAGATACTTTTAAAGATTAATCAGACGTAATGGTTGGTCAACATGGTTGTTTGGGTTCTCTCTGTTGAGGGAGACCTGATAGGTCATGTCATCACGAAAAACTAATATTAAAAAAAAAATCCAAAGAAGTAATATAAAAAAATTTTAGCAAAATTGTTTTAGCAGTTGAGACATGAAAAGGTAACGAACACATTATATATATATGTTTGTTACCTGCATATAATAATATTTGTTGAAGTATGGATTTGAATAATTACCACATTTTGATATCAGCTGTCTTCTGTTTCCATGTCAATTTCTAGGTTTAGTCTTATCTAGAACAACAATTCTCAATTATTACGAGTTTAGTTTAACATTGAGAGTATAATAAATATCCAGATAAATCAGACGCGATGGTTGGTCAACATGGTTTTTTGGGTTCTCTCTGTTGAGGGAGACCTGATAGGTCAAGTCATCATATTAAATTATGTTTTTGGATCCAACGCTATGAAAAAGGATAATATGCACACATTTACCTATTAAAATTGCTGCCTAGGTAAAATCCTCTTTTTAAGCACAAAAGCATGCCAGCTCCTAAAAAAAAGAAAATGAATTACTAAAAATGATCAGGAAATACAAAAATTTGGAGATTGGATTCAATTAAATCAGTGTGGATAGTTATGTTAACAGCATCAGAATCAGATGTCCCTATCTGGAATCATCATTATAATAATATAAGTCATTGCTGCGATTGCCAAATTCCATGTTTTCTTTTTTTATTTTTCGTTTTTTTCGCTAAACAATAATCTCAGTTTAGTTCTGCACATTCTGATAAAACCATTTTTGTAATATATGATGTGGTATCAATAATTTTATATTTATTTTATTTTCAATCCGATAACATGTTTTTTGTTATTTCCCACAACCTGACCAAAATCACTTGTGAAACTTGGCACTCGCAACAACGAAGTGTAAAAAAAACTACAACAAAATGAAACATACCTCTTGATCAATCTTTCTTAAATCCCATTTTAATCATTGTGCATTGGACATGTACCTGAAAGACAGAAAATAAATTAGAAAAATGATTCACAAAGTTTTGATATCAATTTTGATATAAGTTTTCTTCAGATAGGAGCGAAAGACAATGCAGTATACATCAAAGTTACTCAGATGAACTATGAAATCATCATTAAAGTTTTTAAAACTTACAACTATTAAAAATATTCATTATATGCATACCATTTTCTTCATAGATGTGAATGGCACTAATTTTAACGCAGCTGAGAGAAACTGGGAACAAAAGAAAGAAAATGCTGTATTTTACTGTATTTCATATAAAATTTACATTGCTTCTGATTATGAAATCAGTGTGGATAGTTATGTTAACAGCATCAGAATCAGATGTCCCTATCTGGAATCATCACATTATAAAAATTAGTAAAGTAAAAAAATAATAAAATAATTTTTACTCACCATGCAAAACCCATGGGTTTCTTTAGTAAACCATTGAGATACCTAGAAACAAAAACAAAATAATGTAAACATGTTCTTGAAGAACTTTACATAAATATGTTGATAGTACAAATCAGATAGGAGCGAAAGACAATGCAGTATACATCAAAGTTGATCAGATGAACTATGAAATCATCATTTAACACAAGTTCTGTTATATTCCAATTCTAAATACTTTTCTCATGCCTCCACATTAACTACTATTATGAAAATATTACTGGATTATATTATAGCACAAATTTATAAGTCAATAGAAAATTACCTAAGCTAAGCCTTGCCTCCCAGGAAATACCTGTTGAAATGAGACAATTGCAAGTTATTTCAAGAGGTTTTATGTGTTATTTTAAAAATATTATATCAGAGATCAGTAGCATATTGCAAATTCACATCAGACCTCACAATCAGGTGCCCTAAAAGACAATTTTGAAAAAAAAAAGCAAACCTAATCAAAAGGACTAGGTATGGTTAAACATTAAAATAGATAATTTATAAAAAAGTGGCCCTACTCTAAACTTTAACCCATTGTGAGACAACTGAAGGTTTTCAGCTGCACTGCGCTGTCATCATTGGACAAAAATGCAGATTTGAAAATAAAAAATTTTAGAAATTGATCTTACCTTTCTATGATTTGTAATTTTGCCGTTTTGCAGCACCTTCAATCTGTAAAAAAATATTATAGTTGAAAAGTGGCACTGGTTAATGATATTACCCTTGTTCAATGGTATTGTTCAGCTAGAGCTAATATACATGCAAATCATCTTTATCAATGGTTAGCACTTATCATCATATAAAAGTTAAAAATATACAATACTGTAGAGAATTGAATATGAAAGGTGTTATGTTTAAATAGCTAACCATTCACTTTTCAGGTTTCCTATATTTTCCCTGGACAAAGATGCGAGGCACATCAATTCCCTCCTTGAAGTTGACAGTGCGACGTTGAACATAAGTGTTGGATAGGATTTCAAAGCCGGCCTCTACAAAGAGTCTCTCGAGCTCTTCTTCCGTGAAGTAGTAGCTCCTAAAAATGGAATGTTGTATTAGTAAAAATTGGTAAAAGAAAATGTTAATAGGATTTAATGAAACATTTTCTGTACCTAGTTCCATCCTGACGCATATAAAAGTTCTCGGCTATCTTGTGTCCCGCCTTAAACCGCAGTTGTGCCATGTCGTAGCGGCCATAGTCTCTGAAGAACAAAATCCCGCCGGGGCGAAGCGCGCGGAAGGCCACGCTGGCCACCTGCGCCCACCTGTTCGGATGTATGGCCGACAGCACGAATATCAAGCTCGCCATGTCCGCACACGCCATTTCCATGTTATCGAAGAGGTTATCAGTGGTCAAATCGGCGCAGAACGCCTTTATTCTACTCTCGTCGTACAACTTGTTCGCTCTGACGAAGTCTACCGCACGTGGTGAAAAATCGCAAGCGTAAAAGAAAAAATTCGAGAAGCCCTCCTCGATGAGCGGAAATATCATGTTCCCGACGCCGCACCCAAGCTCCAAATACACTATTCGCTTGTCGGCGTCGAAGTTTATCAGCTCTTGAAACTCACGTGTTGTCCAGTGTCGGTCTCTAAAGAATTTCGTCTCGTTCCGCTTGTAAAAGATGTCCCAATGCCGTTTCGCATCCTTCTCCAAACGAGCGGCCTTGGTTTCAGGTATAACCAGTGAATTCTGGGCTTCGAGACGTTGTTTTTCTTGATCCGTGAGTTCTTTTAATCGATGAACAAAAACATCACCATTGGAACCGACGTACTCATCCGACTCCATCTTTCGCTAAAATACTTCTTTTAGCTAAATTTAGCAACAAATATTTTATTGTTACTTGGAACTATGATTATGCACGCATATTTTTTCATTAAATTAATTTTATTTTAAGAAATATCTGAAATCAGCCCACCTACGGTTACAATTCGATTGAAAATGAGCATGAAAATGAGAATCATAAATAAGGGGTATATATACTAAGATAGATAAGCCACTTAAAACATTTTGACAGTTCCCGAAATGAAGTTTTGATGTAGATGCTAGCGCCATCTTTAGATGTCGCACGTTAGATATATAGCTATATTATTATTATAGGTCAGGATTTTGAGATGGGATAAAATGTCAGATTTTTATGTTTCAAAAACTTTATTTTTGTAGAAACTGTGTGTTTGTTAAGTTTGGTTTCCTAATGAACGTATTAGGAAACTAAACTTAACAAACACAGATTTCACAAAAACAGAGTCTTTTAAACATAAAATCCAACACTATAAAACAAATAAAATTTTTTTTTTAAAGCCTCATGATATTTTTATATTGTGCTACTTTTTAGCAAACGGTATACTAAAATATGTAATTGGTCTTATTTTAATTATACATACTGCATTAAAATATGGACAATATAAATATGTTAAATGTACACACACTGCTTTTATTCTAGTTTAAAATCATTATCAAGTATCATTTCATCGAAACCGACATGTAAAACATTAAGATTGCAATGTATATATAAAAAGTTGATAAAATGCAAGAAAAGTGGACATTTATTATTGCAAAACATGATTTTTTTACCAAAAGTTACATGTCTATCTTGGATCCGTTGGGATTGGTCTCGCCGATTACTATGGTGGGTAAATGCCTAATCCAGGAGATGTGGCGTCGTGGAATAAGATGGGACGATCCCATAGCAACTGAACAAAAAAACTTGGTTATCCTTTTTATACAATTTACACAATTTACAATTATTAAAAATTTTTACAAAAAATTTATACAATTTACAATTATTAAAAAGTTTCGAAATAGATACGTACCTGCCCCGCCCTCTCGCGAAGGGGAGTTACAAATATTTTGCGACGCGAGCGAGAAAGTGTACTCAGCCGCTGTTTACTTTGTCAGTTCAGGCTAAAAAATATAAAAACATCTTGTCTAATTGCATTAGTACATTGTCTAATTGCATACATTGCAAAAGTAGCACCTCTGAAGCCGATCTCGATACCAAGATTAGAGTAACAAGCCGCAGTTTTGGGCACTCGACTAGCCAAATCAGCAAGGAAGGAATCAGATTATCAAATACTAAATTGTTATTATTGGTCAGACTCTAAAAAGGTATTAGCTTGGATCAGATCGGATCCGCGCACTTTTAAGTCATTCGTTGCACATAGGCTAGCCGAAATTGAAAACACAACTACGCCAGCAGACTGGCAATAGGTGCCCAGCGCTGATAATGTAGCGGACGACGCTACAAATGGCATACCTATCAATTTCAACGCGCAACCACCTAGATTCACGGGACCTTCGTTTATTTTAAGTGATCCCGCGATATGGCCACGTGAAAAGCAGGTCCAGGTCCCGCGCCCCCTTCAGGGGAAGAAAGAATAATTAAACAGTTGCACGTTGCATCCAACTACGAAGTTAGCAATTGTTTACCTAAAGTAGAACGATTCTCTTAATACACGCGTCTGTTACGTTACGTCCTACTTGCTGCTGAGGTATTCAAAGCCATGACACTCAACATACAAACGTGTAAAGAACTCAAGCCACACACGAGCTAAGGCAAAGCTATCACATAAAAGTTACAAAATACCCATTGTTTTAAGATATATATGCAACAAATGCCAGTGATGTCGGACTTCGGTGTCAGATTCTCATAGATACCGGATATGCACAAAAAATTTCATCAAAATCGGTCAAGCCGTTTCGGAGGAGTATGGCAACGAAAACTGTGACACGATAATTTTATGTATTAGATATATTATTATCTATGGCGAAAGCTCCAACTTATAGTTTTTCCGTAAAGTTTACCACAAACATGTACGGGGGTGGAATATAAAGGGTTCGCTTCGCTCGTCCATTTCCACATAACTAGTGACGATCGCAGTTTTATGAGGGCTCGCGAAATTTTTTTTTTGCTGTGACAATGGTTTTTCCAAAGTATTCTGTGAGTGTAACATATCTTTAAACATAATTTTATTATTCTGGATGCATGTGTATTTGGGAAAATAGAAAGTAAGGCAGTTGACAGTCCTACGTCATTTGTTCGGAATTTGTCAATTCCATGTAAGAATCTATCGACTGAGTTTGACACAACCCGACAAAATTACTTAGATCCATCTGTATCTGTTTCAACTTCTCTGATTGTACATACGCAGTTCGTTTAGTTTATCTTTACAGTTGCACATCCTAACTCATAGATGGCGTTAATAGTGCAAAATTATATTTTTATTATTATCAATAATGTCATTGCTATTTTATTACATTAAGATATAAACAAATCTAGACATATACACAAATCAAAGTACAAAAGCTCAAACCTAAAGGTCTTATTACTTATAGTTTTTCCGTAAAGTGTACTACAGGCATGTACGGGGAGTGGGATACAAAAGGCTCACTTCGCTCGCCCAAACAGTTTAGCATTCGTTGGAAACACAGCATAATACTGTTGGAAATACTGTTGGAAACGTCTCGGGCTCCGTGAGGTTTGTAGCAAAAACAATTCGAGAAAAGTTACCACGCGGTCGGAGTCGCGGGCAATTTGTAATAAAAATGTCGTCACGTTGTTGGTGTTGCATAACTTTATTCTTTTTTGAAAAGTGAATATCTTAACAAAAATAAGCAAGTAACACTTACTTAAACAACTTAACAACTAAAAACTTAACAAAAGCATTTATTACTCAAGCATCGCGAGGGCATCGCCCGGCGAAGTTGACTTTCGCGGCTAGGCAACTTAGCTAGGCTGCGATGGCGTGGCAAAAAATCGGCAAATGGGCACGCTAGACCGCCCTGATATGAAAACTTATAACCCTTGGGGGTAGAATTTCAAAAAATACTTAAACTCGTATCTATATTTTTGAAATTAATAGCTCAGAAATTCAATTACATATATGTATATATATATACACACACATATATCATAGTATTTTAAATACGTTAATATAATACTATTTTAAATACGTTACTAAGCTTAATTTCAGTTTAATACCCATCGTGTGGCAGCCCAGAAGCCTAGTAAGGCAATAATTATTACCATATTATACCCCAATACCATATCTTAGTATATATACCCCTTATTTGTAATTATTAGTTATTACACAACCAACCCTCAAAATCACCACATACTGGGCATTTATTTACTTTTTAACAGGATGTGTAATTTTGATTTATAAATAGGCAAGCAGTTGTTAAATATGTCTAGGTCTTTAAATTCTTAATTGTAAGTCTTAACTTTGCGTTTTAGAAAGAAATTACTTGTGTAAGCTGATCAATAAAACGGTACTGAGAACATATATTTGTATACGAGAACCAGGTTTAGGTATTTTGAAATCTATACGTTCCAAAATATGTGAGGCATCAATCTGGTTGTTTATTAAAAAGATAAATTTGGTCTATATATTGGTGATTTCCAACGTACTCTAGGGAATTAATAAATTTTTTCTGAACCCTTTCAATGCGGGCAATATGAAAAGCGTAATATGGACTCCAAAGTTGACGGAGTGCTCTGTTAACAATATGATCAGTGTGGAATCCATAATTATACCAAGGTCACGGATAGTTGTAACCCTATTAAAAGGATTGCTGTTGATTTGGTAATAAAAGTTTAGTGGATTATGTTTACAGGTATAAGACATAACATTTATCAAATTTAATTATTACAAAACTTTTATCATAATGAACAACACATTCCCAATTATTAATGTTCTCTATAAACATAAGCTGGTACACACATATAGTACAAGTTCCGCATTACACAAATGCTAAAACAACAGTCAATATTGATAATTATTATGTCTTGGCTTCTTCAACCTTATCATATTCATCGGAAACCGATTGTCATATCTGTGGCTTCAGTATATTGATTTCGTTTCCTCTAAACTGGTACGCCTTGAAGTCGCAGACCTTGAGGCCGTCGCGGTACAGGTACATCCTGAGGCAGGTATCACAGAAGAAAGCGGGGTCGAACGGTATTCGGGTGCAGCCGGCGACGACCCATCGCGCTCCGAACTCCGCGCACGTCGTGCAGTACAGCGTCTGATTCTGCACGACCGCCGTGTGTAGAGGGTATTGCGACTCCGACAACGGATCCGCTGCACCGAGAAGACGAATTTCGGAGAACACAAAAATGTGCTCGCATGAGCCCTGGTGAACGTACACCTGAAAATACATAAAGGATAATTATTATAATAGATATTTTACTACGACGCGGTTGTCGATGCGTATGCTTGCAGCCGCCGATTTTTTTAGTCTCAACTTTGAAAGCATAAAGTGCTAATGTTTAGCAACAATAGCTAACTTAAAAAAAACAACTGATCTAGACTTGGGTGTACTTATAATCATAAATATTTTAATGCATAAATACTATTGCTTTAACTTTTAGTTGGTGGAGTGGGACAGTATTATTCTATAAGCAGGTAACTCACATCTGGGTGCCCCAGTCGCACTCGTAGCTGGTCCAACCTGATGTTAAGACTACGTTTTGGGAAGGTACCGATCTTGCGCTGCGCGGCCCAGGCACGCACAGGTGCCGAAATATCGTGGCAGCCCGCACGCTCATCCACATAGAACACATTGTTTATAAACAGGAAGCCAGATGGAAACAGCTCCTGTAGGAAACCAAGACAGTGCTGTGTGATTTCGAGCCCCACTAGTATGTTTCTCTGCGCTGCTTTGCGTCGTCGCTGATCAACGTGCGATGCAAAACATCAATAGTGCATCAGTTGCAGCATGTCAACACAACGCACCAATGGGACCTCATTCTTATACTATCAAATAATACATTAGGTACAATTAAACTTGTTATTTTGCCAAAAAAAGAATTATAAATTCCAAGATTCCAAGCTTTAAATTTACATTCAAATTAAGTTTTCCAAGAATATATTTGAAATAGCAACACTATATCCTCAGTACATAAAATTTTGTGTAATTCTTAATTTACCTTAGCTGTGGAAGTTTGAACTGCTTCTGGATTGTTGGATAGATCTGTGCGCATGCTAGCATCATTAGCACACACAATTCTGTCCCGTAACTCCGCAAGAGTTTGACGACCCAAGAGAACTATGTCATTGTTGAATACAGAATGCCTTGCGTTCTGTAGAAATTATTTATCATTAGTCATGTAAAATATAAACACTTAAAGATCATAAGAGAGTGTGATTTTAATTGCGTGAATTTTATTAGCGAGATTTTTAAATTTACTTTTGGCGGATATTTTTCTACCAGTGCATGTAGACATTATGAAAACATTTGATTCAAATTTACCCAGAAACAAATGATTTTGTTTTTTTTTTTTGAGTGCAAATATTCTGTTACAGTTTACTATAGACTATAGAGTTAAAGAATTAGTGTACAAAAATTGTGGCAATAAAGTTCGCACATAACATACTGATTTCTATTACTTAAAAAAAAGCATTCAGAATCTTAGTTTATGTAAAGTAAATCTTTAATTTATTTTGGGTTAATCTTTTTTTCTAGTTAGAAAAATATCTAAGCACCATTTTATAGGTAATAAATAAAACCACTTACTTGCTTACAATTTATATTTGTTGAAGATTCGAATGGGCGATATACTCTTATCCTGTAGAGAATATCAACTCCTGGTTCTAATGGTCGACCATTCTTGTCATCACAATCCTAAAAATTATTTAGAATATTATTAGAACACATTAAGTTTAAGTACTGAAATGTAATAATAAATAATAGAAAAACTTATTATCATAAGTTATAGAGTTTTTTCACAAAAAAATAAAATTGAAATATAAATAGTACATCGGTGATTTCAGCCGGTGCAGGGAGGAACCTGAGTCCCCTGTACTTCAGTGTCCTGTTGAAGAGGTTTCTAGTGTCTCTTGCATTTCTCATCTTCAACTTCTTAACTGTAAACAAGCTGTCACCCGGGCCATCCAACTTCACCACTACATCTCGCGTAGCTGACAATGGGACATGAGATGGATAATTACAATCCATTACAATTTCATCACCAGTTTTCAAGTGGCTAGGACTGTAAAAAGATACATTATGGAATTGTAATATGTTAAATAACTAAAGCCATATCACAGAGGATATAAGGCCATAGTATTTTACGTACTCTTTTATTAACCAAGCAATTACCTGCATGATCGAGCCAGTTGATTAAATTCGTCATCATTTAATCCACCCCCAACAAACTCTCGTATTTTATTCAGGCTAAATTCGTTACGACTGTCAGAAGACTTAGGTCTTCCGTGAATCGGCAAAAACTTGAAGGCCTCTGGGAGATTCCGAGCAATAATGGGAGGTGTTACGTTGTTGCCTTTGACATTGTACAATAAAGGACCAGTAACAGGTGCAAACAACTCAAACTTTGAATTCTGCGCTGTTGTGTGCTGTTCTAAATCGGTCGAGCTATTATCTAACGCCGGCACTTCAATTTCAATACTAGATAACACCGGGTTATTTGGTTCTTCTGTGGCAGTATTTTGCAGTACTTCTTCCATTTCTCTTTCAGAATATTGTGTTAAATTGTGTGTTTCTTGGCG
The DNA here is from genome assembly GCA_026546445.1 of Cyclargus thomasi. Classification (NCBI taxonomy): domain Eukaryota; kingdom Metazoa; phylum Arthropoda; class Insecta; order Lepidoptera; family Lycaenidae; genus Cyclargus; species Cyclargus thomasi. Next base: position 15,240 of record JAOTAV010051938.1, read on the forward strand.
CTTACAGCCAGTTATAGAGATAAAAACTAATAGAACACATTACTGTAAATACTACGTGAAAATATGCAGCGAATCCATTCGGAAACAACACGAACTCCTTCGTACTTAATAAAACCTAATTGTTATATTAAAATCTAAATTCAAATATGTTGTATACAGTATAAATACAAGAATATGTGTTTATTTTAATACAGTTTTGCTTAAATTAATGAAAAAACCATGGAAATTCTTTAATATATCCATGACATTGTTTTGAAATTTGAATTTGACGTTTGTTTTTTTATCTCTATCTTCTTTATATGGCGCTACAGCTATAAAACCACGGCCAGTGTCAAGTAAAGGCAGGAAATCAATTTCCTTGTTTAAATAATATTTTTAGCAACGTTACATACTATCGTCAAGTCTAGTCAAAGGTAAAACGTCGGTCAAAGCGTCAAGTCAGTCGATTTAGTAAAGTGGTGGACGCTTTACTAAAATTTCAAATGGAATTTTGGAGGGACACATAAAATAGCACGTTTCTTGAAGTTGTATCACCTGACCACTTTTTTTTGTGCATCATAACGAATATTTAATGGTTGATATTCTACCACTATAATGCATTCAAACCTGAAATTACACAAATTTTGCGAAGAAATACAAAAACACGACATCACTCTTTCACATCCCGCCAAAACTTTGTCAAACTACTTTTTTATTTGCGTGAAAAAATAACAGCTTTGTAGTCTATTGTTGACTGTCGACTGTCGTAACTGGAAGACAAAAAAAGAAAGGAGAGTTTTGGCGGGGATTTCAGAGAGTGAGGTTGTGAGTTTTGTATTTTTTGTTAAATTTGTGTTATTTCGGTTTTTAATG
>JAOTAV010051949.1:0-16091 GCA_026546445.1 Cyclargus thomasi
TTCAATTTTATCAAAAAACTGATTGGACTACGTCGTTTTTCAATAACGTAAGATTTATTTAATTAAATAATAAAAAACCATGCGTATTCCCTATTGCTAGGCAGATAACGGAATAGGAATTAGCCGTCAATTTACGTACAAAAATAGGAATTAGCCGTCAATTTACGTACAGAAATAGGAATTAGCCGTCAATTTACGTACAAAAGGTCATCTTGGATCTTCAATTTAGTATCTAATACCAGAATATGAAAACCTAGTCAAGCGTCGTGTGTCTAGACTCTAGAGTCTAGACTGTAGACGGCACTATGACGTTGTAGGGATATTTCTAGATTCATAAAATATGTACATTGTAAGATACATATTTCCATACTAATAAATTTTTATAAATGCGAATGTGTGTCAGTCTGTTAGCTCTTAACGTCCAAACCACTGAACCTGATTTTGCAGATTTTTTTTTCCACCACGTCAGTCTGTTCCCGTGGTAAGTACCTAAAGGACTCGTGTAACAGGTACCAGACAAAGGAAATATCCTTTATATACTATATTTTTTGTTCCGGAAAAATGTACCGCTTCCGCGCGATAAACCCATTTTGGCGCGACAAAGTTGCGGGCGTCACCTATTACTATCTTTCCAAGCAAGTTTTAGCCTGCGCTGCGGGTCGCTTGGTCTGTTACTATAGTTTACATGAAAATAACGATGAATCTAGAGTGTAACTAGAAAAGAGTACATGTTTAACCGGCTAACGGGTCAAGTAAAACATGTATTCTCATTTATTCTATGATTAAATTTGAGTTTTTCTATTTAGGAAAATACAAAAAGTCTGTCTTCGTATATGTAATATACATTTAGTTCCCTAACAAACATCTAAACAGGGTGTAAAAAAAGTTAGCAGGTATAAAAATTTAAGGATCGTATGTGAAATCTAAGAGTATAAAAATTTTTGTGATTTGAATGGCCAAGCGCCCCAGCGACTTGAGTTTCCCCATATAATTCACATTTTTTTTTCGCTTTCAGCGCTGCAATTTTCACAGTCAACTCTGTATAAGGGACACATATATGATACTTATAATTTTATCACCTACTTTTGTTACACCTACTGTTGTTGTATACCTACTAATAATTTAACTTATATTAATGACCTTTACTATAATAAACTGACTGACCACAAGTAGCCCTTCGTCGATTCACCCACGTTTCCGCCCACGTGGACAAAATTAATTACAAATTGCTTACACCTGAATGCCTTTAGATTTATAACGGGTAAGAAGTAAGCAGCTAGGGTCGCTGGCATCCGAATAGTCAATTTCTTAATTTAATGAAAATATTTAATTTAAAAAAAGTAAAAGTAAAAACAACATAAAAAAAATTAAAGATAATTAAAAAACACTATCTGGATAAAGTCGGACATAGTCAGTATTTTTGGTAGTGCTTTGAATCAACAAATGTTAATTAAAACTAGCAGATCCGACAGCATTATCCTGCCGGTCTTGGTTTGTGAATCCATTCTCAAAGCCCCTAAAACACACAAAAAATTTGGAAGGAGCTTAGTGACAAACAGCACACAGGAATTATATATATTAAGATTTGCCACCATGGAATAAATAACACTATTCATATATTCCGTGTTCGCCGCAATTGTGAATTTCCACAATATAATTATAAATGAGATTGTCTGTTATCTCTTTAGGCTTAAACCATATTTTTTTAAACTAAAGTAACCCTGAAAGAGTACACTTTTCTACAGGTAAAATCTCGAGGGTTATACAAAAAAAAACTCTTTTATAGGTACGTCCATAGGGAACTTATATACAAACTACTACTATTACTACATACATACTACTAAGAACATTATCGCTTTTATTGTTCTGCATTCTGTATATCATGCCACCGAATTTGGTAACAGTAAGTACCTGCCAGTAGTACCTACTGGCACTAAGCCATAGTGTAGTACAAGTATACATTTATAACAGGGTATACACGTCATAATAATTATTATTATTACTTGTGGCAACGTACTGTTGTCTTTTCGCTCAAGATTGGCGGTATGGTTAATTAACCCTCTGTCAAATATTTTATTATTATTCTATACAAACCGCGATTGTCAACAACAAAGTGACATTACAACACTTGATTTACCATCACGTTTTGTATGGAAATGACAAAATTTTTTGACAGAGGTTTAATGAAGTACCTTGTGCAATGTATAATTACTACATTGTTATTAAGAAAGTAATTCAAATTGGCAAATTAGAATTCCACGCTGATGAACCATTTAAAACAAAACTACTACACTTGAAGAGGGTATCCACTCAACTTTACTGTTAGTAATGCAGAAGTCGGCGAGCTAATAAAATCGAAACAACTCGTTAACCAGTACTTTTACTGCGGACGATTAAACTAAGAGGAATCCAACACTTCGCTTTCAAACTAGCTCTGACACATGGCTGTGGTCGCATATAATCAGAATGATTTTTCTTAATAATGTTAATTTTAAGACAAGAAGTTCATAGAAACATAGTGGGGATAATATTTATACTTTTCAAAGTAAAGGTTTATTAAATACCTACTATGCCTTTTCACATGTAAACATTCGCTGCACGGTCACCATGCCGCGTAAAGTAGCGGTGTATGAACAAAGCTGTGAAAATTTTCACATGACCGTGTGGCGCTCGTGCCTTCATATACTATAAACACGGCGACGTGCTACGGTCTCAGTAACGTATGAACTTGTGTAGACACTTTCACATTAGCACGGGAGAAACACGGTTACACGGCACGGCGGCCGTGTGTATGTGAAAAGGGCCGAACGGAAAAGTTAGGTAATAATACTTTTAGAAATTAGAATTTGTGCTTAATATTCTGAGAAACGTGACTTGTAAACGATTTGTTGTTACATAAATTGGGCCAAAATTATACACTGGCGTTGAATAGACCCTTCGAATCACAAATAACGAATATAAAATCGAGAATTAATTGGATATTTGAATTTCTAAGAATTGCTTGTTAGATGCCGTAAATGATGGTTTTGCTTACTTTATGCGTTGCTACGTTACTATGAATGTACTCAATATTTTTCTTTCTTATACCCTATACTTAAATATTATCAGAGTACTATCAGACCAGAATTCAACAATTCAGAGCAATATTGCGGCTAAGTTGGTCGCGTTACATTAAATACACCCGACAGAGCACGACCAAGACGTACATGGAATTGTTTTATAGCCTATAAACTTCCTCGATGAATGGACTAGCCAGCACAAAAACAATCTTTTAATTCCGACCTTTATAATTTTTACTAGCTATCGCCTGCGGCTCCATACGCGTGGTAACTTTTCTCTTCCTTTCAAAATTTTCCTGATTTTCTTTGCTGCAAACCTCATCAAGCCCGAGACCTTTCCAACGTGTACAAAACCGTGGCAACTTTCCGTTTGCCGTTCTAAAGTTATTTCGTCAGGAAGGGAAACCCGACTTATTTTTATATAATAGATTAAGTGTAGATATAGCTTTCAGGTGATACTCACTTCGATGGGACTAGCAGCGGCTGTGGCGAGCAGCAGCAGCGGCAGCAGCCTGCACGCCCGCCGGCTCAGGTTCACGCCGTGCTTCAGTGACGTCATCCCGATCACACCATCCCCGCGTGCCTGCAACAGGTGTGACGTCACTCGTGTTCTGTCATTCGGTAAGGCCTTCGCTTAGGCCGTTTGTCGTCCAGCGCCGTCGACATATAACGAGATTATTTTGGCCCCATAAAATGTCACTGAGTGACATAGGCTTCAGGTTTCATTTTGCTCAACATCAGTTCAGAGCAGCGGCGGCATGGTTCGCTAGACCAATGCATTTTGTCCGAACCGAACCGAAATATTCTCGTTCTTAGTGACGGCCCGACGACGGCGGCGATGGACAAACTGCCCTAGGCCCATGAGGCAAGATAGAGAAATGAATCATTAGAAAGCCAGCCCCCCTAGACAAGTGGCAAGCAATTATCGTTTTCGAAAATCGCTAAAAAACAAGCAGTCAAAATAAAATTCTAAAATCTTTGTTCTCTCTAAGTCTTATGGATATGTAGTTATCTGTAACATGATATAACAGTAAATAATAAATTGTTTTAAAGTTAGAGAGTTCTATTCAAGTAGACCATTTATTTTAAGTTAGAGACAGGAACAAAACTTAGGTATGGGACTAGACTGTACGAATTATTATTAGTTTTAACATACCTATTGTTACTACCAAGCAAGAAAAAATTAGCTGTTAAATACACTGTCTCAGATGTACACATGGTGAAAGAAAATTCCGTGACGTTAATTGTCCAGTTGGTAACTCATTCCAGATGCGACCATATCCAATATAAACTAGATTTGTGACGTCATTTTCTTGATACACGCACACATACAAGATCACAAGGTACTTGACTGAAAATAATGTGTGATGGATGAAAATCAGAAAGGTGAAATGATAACTTATTCGAATGAACTTAACCTTGAAGACTAGAAGCACTTCAGGGTCAGCTGATTAATGAAACACAATCAGTAAAAAAACAATACAAAATTGAATTATCTAAAACTGCGTAACACAAACACCTTGTTTCGGTGTGAGTTTGAATAATATAATTAGTTAGCTTTTTCCCGCTGCTCGGTCGCCTTTTGAAGTGTTTTCTTACAAACTTTCAACCCGTACCCGAACAGTACGATTTTCACGTAACTTTCTTTCCCGCACAGTAAAACTCTGGAATAAACTATCACCAGCAGTATTTCCGGACCGCTACGAGCAATAAACCTTAAAAAAGAGAGCATATTCCCCCTTGAAAAGCCTGCAACGCACCTGCAACCCTAAAGTTGCGAGTGTCTATGGGCGGTAGTAGTTGCTTTCCATCAGGTAACCCGTTCACTCTTTTGCACCCATATTTTTATTTAAAAAAAACCCTAGTTTATGCCAAAAAATCCTCTCTCCTCGAATGCTACGTTATAACAACTACCTATATAACAAATTTTAGCGCGATCCGTTCAGTGATTATGGTGATAGAGGATGTACGTTGACGTATCTGCCAATAAGTCCATCAGTCACCTTTAAGTTTTATACATTCAGACTTGTTAATGCCCGCAACTCCGTTGCGCCAGAAATTGCTTATCGCGCGGGATCCGTACATTTTCTGGGATGCAAAGTATCCTATGTCCATCCCCGGTACTGAAAGTTTCAGGAAAATCGGTTCAGCGGTTTGGACGTTAAGAGGTAACAGACAGAGAGATATTAATAAAGAATCGGGCGTTACTTTGCGGAAATCCATAGCTTCAAGTTTAGTAAATTAAGATTTTTGTTAGCAATATTCCGCGAAAACCAACCTCAACCTGTAAGTACTTACAGGGAACTAAACTTGAAGACAGGGAGTTAGACAGCCAGTATGGAAGTATGGATGGATATCATTAAGACCACTGATAATATAAGTCGGAAGGAACGTATCACATACCTATACGAGTACAGTTGATACAGCTGGCACTAACAATGACGCCTAACCGTTAATAATACGTTTCGATATACGATGATTGCTGAATGGTAATGAGAAAGGTTGTAGAATGCGTGAAAATTGCACTTACACACTTTTTATAAGGTAAATCGATTATTGTGCATTGAGAACGTAGAAGAAATTAAACTTTCCTTATGGAGGAAAAAAGGTAAATAACAAGTAGCAGTGTTTTTAAGACTGAATTCTTAGAAATGGAGGAAGTTCACCTGAATTTTTCCGAGAGACTTCCATGTACTTACCGGCTGTAGATATTTTTTGTATGTTCAACGATTACTCCGCTGCTACTGAACCGATTTAAAAATATTTTTTCTTTGATGTATTTAAGGTTCTATAAGAATGGATTGAATATACAGATTAATGGTAACAACTGCAAACTAAGCAGCAGTAAATACTGCTATGGAATAAATATTCCATAGCTTATTTAGAGTAGAAAAATCCAATAGAGCCAGAAGAAATCGCAATTATTAAACATTTTAAAACCTCGTGAAATGCAAATGGAAATATTACGCTTAAAAGTCAACACCGAAGTGTGACGTCATAGATCTTATCCCACTTTTGTCCGACGGACTAGGTGTCAAGTGGCTTGTGAAAGCTACCGAGATTAAGTAGCTCCAACATTTAACAACAGAATCACAGACATTGTCTCGAAGACCAACGTTCTAACAACTTTGTTATAAGTGTGGTCTGTAAATTAACATTTTAACAACTCTTTTTACTGATGTGTTTTTGAAGATCAAGATTTTTGACACAAAACATTTGCTGTCGCAAACTTTCAGCTGAAAACCAATATACCTTCGTGGCAAACAACTTGTAAAATATTTTCTTAAATTTTGAAGAACCACATCTTTACATTGTTACGGATGCATAACAACAACTGTGTTGATATTACAGCTGTTGAAGATTATAGTTTATGTAGCAAAGTTTAGCTTCGCTTTAATAACATTCAAGCCAAACAAACTAGAGTTTAGTCTACTAACTATTGTAGTAACTTACATGAATAAAATAACCGACATCGTCTCTGCCAATATTAAAAGTAGGAACCATTTCTATTTTATGATGTGAAAAGGATTACTCAATATTCTAATTAATGCTAAAACATTAATAAGAATATTGATTTTTCTCGAACTTATTACCTACTAAGTATATAGTAAATACTACTACTGACTAAATTATTTAATATTAAGTCATTCCAATATAGACGCTGTTCGAAATGACACGCATATTTAGATCGTTATAGCCGGCGACGGCGCGCCTGGCGCCTCCGAGACTAGCTTTCGTCATTGCCCACATAAATCCTGAAAAAGGCTACATTGAACTGTTCATGTTTTGAACGTTGACTTTTCTCTGAATATTAATCTATTATATAAAAATAAATCGGGTTATCCTTTGACGATAAAACTTCCAAAGCAAATAAATTCTGGAAAAAACTCAAGATAAAAGCAGGAAAACAAGGAATAGCAAAAGCATATAGTGATGAATCGGTCCAAAACTTAAATAATGACCAATAGCAGAAAATGTAAGGTCGATGTAGATAGGCAAGAATAACAATATGTCGACGAGTATATTTACTTGGGCTAGTCTCCTTTAACAATAGACTAGGAAAGGAAGTAAATCGTAGAATCGAAAACGCCTGGAAGAGCTACTGTCGCCCTTAAACGGTCGAAAACGCCTGGAAGAGCTACTGTCGCCCTAAAACGGTCGAATACGCCTGGAAGAGCTTTTGTCGCCCTAAAACGGTCGAAAGCGCCTGGAAGAGCTTTTGTCGCCCTAAAACGGTCGAAAACGCCTGGAAGAGCTTTTGTCGCCCTAAAACGGTCGAAAACGCCTGGAAGAGCTACTGTCGCCCTAAAACGGTCGAAAACGCCTGGAAGAGCTACTGTCGCCCTAAAACGGTCACCACGCAGTTTGCTGTTACATATTGGTAACAGCAATTCATTTTGTAATTTTTCTTTCAAAATACTGATTCCACAATCAATTAAAATTGATTTTGAAGTAACTATTTTATCAAAATAATTCGATTTTTGAACAAAATGTACTAAAATAAATTGTAGAGCAATTCCTTTACAATATTGCTATTACGACCATTTTAAGTCCCCTGGTCCATAAAGACGTTGATGAAGGCAGAATTACCAATCTCCCTAAAACGCAGACAGGAGGTATTAAATTGTAGTGTAGTTAAAACTTTACTACACTACTGTGTGCATCAAACGGCGTGAAACGGCCTTGAGCTGTGTTTCGTTCAGTGAGTGAGTTTACGGGTGGCCCAACTTCCCTAATCGCCCTATCCTTTTTCTCATTCCCTACGAGGATATCCCCTAAAAAAGGCCGGCAATGCACTTGATGTCACGAGTCATTAGTCGAGTGGTAACAGACAGACACACTGTCGTATTTATAATATGGCTATTCTAAGACCTATGAATTAAAACTTCTATGAAATGTATCAAAAAATATTTTCTATATAAAAAAATTATCAAATAATATTTTTTGTTTGTTTGAACGCGCTAATCTCATGAAGTAGATACGTGCCAAGCGAGTATCGTTTACGATAAACGCTTGGCGTGTTTTTGTATTGGATTGACATAGACGAACGAAAAGTCACGTGATCTAGTCGAGTTCGAAAATGTCAATCCCATACAAAACAAACGAAGCGATTATCGTAAACGTTAATCGCTTGTCACTTGTCTAGTCCGTTTATCGAGAAAGGCTTTAGGCTATATAACATCACGCTACGACCAATAGAAACCGAGCAGTAATCAAAAAATGTTGTTAAAACGGGATGATTTATAGCATTTATAGTTTCACGCGTAGTCACGGGGAACAACTAGTAGACTGCTTTAACTAGTAGAACAACTAATACATGCACACACTAACGTCTGAAACTTTTAGTTTGGCTAATTATACCTGTGCTCGAGTCAGAAAATAGTAACGAAAAGTGCCACTTTTTTTTTTTAACTGGCAATTCAAATATTGTAGCAAGAATGTACTATCTTAAAAAACTAATAATTAAGTTTTATATTAAATTTTCTAAATTTTATTGAATTTATTTATTAAATTTTACTTTTTTCTTTTATTTTATACTTTTTGCACAATAAATACAATGGCGGAATTGATGCCGGGCATTCTCTACTACCATAGGGTGGGAGCAGAGACAAAATAATCATCACAGATGTTTTCTGGGTAGATGAAAAGAATAAAGCAAAGTCTTTAAAAAAGCTGCAAAATACATATTTATAGAAAAAAACTAATAAAAATATACATACAATAATACATAACATCAATTTTTACAAAGTTTTTTTTGTTTCTAAGTTAACGAACAGTTTCTAAAGAGTTTTTTACAGCGCTTGACTTTTCTACGTTAACAAGAGTCCTTGGGAGGTACATCATAATACGGAGTAATTTAGCAAACACTACAGAAATAAAAGAAAAATAAATCCTTATTTTGCATGCTCCTTCTAATAAGTTTACATAATTTCTCAGGCCAAGGTGACTCGCTACGTAGTGTATGTTTAAGGGCCCTAGTTCACAGTTCTTGCGATGAAAACGCAAAGGCAACTGTTTTAATGTTTTACCTCTGGCGACGGTAGTTGCTTTGCCCCCAAATTTTATAAAAAAATATATATCGCACGGTTGCAAAACTTGCTAACACTTGTAAGTTGCAAGTGTTGCTATACTATCAATTATTATTAATGCAAACACGATTGTACGGAACGTGCGATTGTACCGATGCAAACGCGCGATCGTTTCGGTTGATGGCTTACAGCGGGCAGTTTGTATTTCGTGCCATTACTGAAACGTTTGTTGTGCTTTCATCGCATTTGTTTCGCGACTGAATGTTTATATATGCTGAATATACATTACACATCTATAAAAAGCTTAGCAATGCAAACGCGCATCCGATCAGCCCCCCTGGACAAATGGGAAGCGATTATTTTTTTAAAATAATCGCTTGAAGTGCTTTTGTATTGGATTAACATAATGGAACGATAACTAATTTGCCACGGACCTCGACCGGTATAGTTACGCCACTGTTCTTGTATGAGTTTGATTGGCACTGAACTCCTTATTGGCTATTCAAGGGATTTAAGAATGGCTTAGATTTACGAGTCAAGACCGGCAAGACAACAACAAAGGTTATATAAAATGTTTAGACTTGTTCATTTTGAGTTATTTTATTTTCCTCGCACTCCCATGTGGAAGTGGGTCAAATTACACACAACAAAACAGGATACCATCTGCCGAATCGATGAAGCTTTACAAATTCCAAGTATAATCTTACACTGGATCAAAGTAACTCTGCCGATATATACTAACTTGATTAAAATTTTTGATAAATGTTTAGAGTTTTGCCACCATGAGAATTTTCCGAATTCTCCGCAATTTCTCAGTTTCAACGTCTGCCTCTTATGAAGTTAATCCACATTCAAAATTATAAACGGCAAGAATGTTTGTCATTCATTTACGCTAAAACGAGAAACTTTACGCCCAATCGATTAAATTTTTGGAATATACGTATTTGAAAGGATGAAAAATAACATAGCCTACTTTTGCTCACGAATAAATATCACGTTAAAGGAGCTCACGAGAATTTGACGTATTTTCGTCAAAGTATATCAATCTGTCTGACAGCTTAGATTGCTAAGTTTTACTCAGGATCTATAGCTATTCAGCCGGTAAATTCTATGATGGATAATTTTATTTGAGCTATGGGTAAACTCTTTCTTGATATAATTCTAACATAACAAAAGCCCACAATGTTGAGACCGTACTAAAACTCATAGACTAGTCGATTATTTTTAGGGCTCCGTACCCGTACCTGTTACGTAAGGGTGAAAACGGGGACCCTAGTACTAAGACTTCGATAGACAGACGGGTAGTGGGACAGACGGACAGATCCTACCCGTCTGTCTGTCTGTCCGTCCACCTGTCTCAAGAACGTTTATAGCTAGAAAGTTGAAATTTTAACAGAATATGTATTTTTGTTGCCGCTATAAGAACAAATACTAAAAATAAAATAAATTAAATACTTAAAGGTGGCTCTAATACAACAAATATGTTTTCGTTTCATAATAAGATGCATAATTATAACTTTAAACTTGACACATTCGTCATTAGCGGCCTGGCGGAGTAAGTAAGGTGCTTGTTTAAGTTCGAAAAGGCGATGGTTCGATTCCCACCAAATCATTTTTATTTTATGACTTTGTTTTATACATTTTTAAGTGCATTTATAGAATTTTCTGCTCTGACTGGTACGAAAACCGTCGTGCGCGAGTCCAACTCGCACTTGGTCGATTTTTAATTATTATTGGTTATAAGAGATCACAAAAATATAAACATTGATGAAATAATGACGCCGATAGCGGAAATTGTCTCAAAGATATGAATTTAAAAATAACATTAAATTGACCTTCCTAAAATGCTCCATACAAAACAAAACCTAGAAATGACGTCATCTCTAGGTAGTTAGTACCCATCGCAGGAAGACTGTTCTATAACAATGTTAAATATTGCTTTAAATTATAATAGTAGTTTCATAACAAAAGTTGTTGTTAATTACCGAATATATGAACATTAAAAAATTGTAGAAAAAAAATTGACTTGCCTGCCCAACTTTAAAGGCTTATTACAATAAATATATAGAAGATATTAATAGCTGAAATTTGGGAGATACTTATTTTTTTAACATTTCATCTTAAATTAATTTAAAAAATTAGCGAATTTTAAACCTTATCGTCATCCCTATGGATGTCGACAAGGTTAAGGATCTATACACATAATAGTATGTGTATAGTTAGATTTCTGTTTGGAAAACGTCAGTTCTATCAGGTTTTATAATATAAAAACTGATAGAACTGACGTTTTCCAGTTAAGTTACTTCATTACACAAGTAACAAAAGTAACTGATAAAACTCTAGTGTTTGTATGTGTCCCTTACATAGCGTTTACTGTGAAAGTGGCAGCGTTGAAAGCGAATGAGATCACTATATACTCTTTTATTTGCTTTTAGCGGTGCTACGGCAGTGAAATTTATGCGAAATGCGATCTACCTCTATACGTAAAATATCGCGTCGTGTCGCGGCTTAGTCTGATCTCACCTTAACAATTTATTAAAAGCAGCATAGCCAACATAAAAACAATACCAATAGTGCCAACACACCAACAATAACTGTTAGAGACAGTCCTACGGGAGGCATTATCTCAGCCCATTGAGTTCTATAAATAGTACCCATGGATGAAAACACAAGCGGGTCACTCATAACCGACACGTTTCTGTACACGTTTATCACTTTTCGATCTTATTTCTATCACAATAAGGTTCAAAAGCTTACCTGACTTGTAGGCGGTATGTACCCTTACTAATAACGAACTTCATTTACATCTGTTCGTATTTAATAGCAACATTGTTTAGGAATATACCATAAAATTATTCTCATTTTGATAGAATTAAAGATTGTTAGGAGCTCTCAAAATATAAACCTTCTATTTCTCTGCTCATTCGGGCAAAAGCACCATTATGATAATATTAAATGACACCCGATACCGTTTTGTTTATCACGCGGGAACCGAACATTTTAGCGGGGTAAAAAGAAGCTCATATCCTTTCCTGGAATTTGAAGTATCTCTATACAAAATTTCAGCAATATCGGTTTCTTAGTATGGGCGTGAAGAGAATACTTATAATATAAAGCTAAAGAGTTTGTTTATTTAAATGCGCTTATCTCAGAAACCGTTGGCCGAAATTGAAAAATCCTTTGTATTGGTTAGTCCGTTTATCGAGGAAGGTTTTAGGCTATATAATGTCACGCTACGACCTACAGGAGCCGAGCAGTAATTAAAAATGTTATAAAAACGGGATAATTTATAATGTTTCACCAAATGTAGTCGCGGACTTAGAAGTGTAAAATTTGGATATGTTACTATTGGTTATATTATCGAACTATGCGTATATGATAATGTTGAATGTTTTAAGTAAATGAATGCACTGATGGTGGTGACGTGACGTGGACTCATGAATATAGAGTGCTGTACACTTAATGACACCCGTCAATTGTTTTGGAACCTTCCAGACTGCACACAGTACGCCGTCGCTGTCAACGAGATTATTTTGGACCGATAAAATGTCACTTTATGATCTAGGCTATAGGTATCATTTTTTACCGACATTAGTCTAGCGCCTGTAATTGCTGCTCTGTAGTGGCGTAGAAATGAAACTAATGTCTATGTCATACAGTGGCATTTTATCGTGCCGAAATTAATCTCTTTGACGGTGAGGGCATGCGGTGGACAAACGGCCTAATTCGTAGCTCCGAAGAGCCTCCGTAGCACCGTAGCGTGGCGTAGCAGTTCGTAGCACGGGTCATAGAGCCAGTAGAATGTAGATGCTACAGGATTTTAAAAGTACTAGAGATCACTCTGTGGTCAAAATTCGATCATAAATATTTTCCAATTTAATCAAAAACTTTAATTTGACATGAAGGTCTGGTTTCCAGGTCATTAAATTTTATTAAAAAAACTTCAACCATAAACAAAAGAGTATTTCGTGTATAATTTTCGTGTCATGTCAAAATATTATAGCAAAATAATATATAATATAATGCATAGCGTTTTATTTATTAAGCATATGCAAGATTAAAGCATATTTTAAAATAATATTGGTATTGCACGCTTCTCCTTCATATTATGTATAACTGGGAGAAGTTTCATGCTTTCACATCAACGCCTCATTCGTAAAAAGGGGCACAAAGTTTTCCATTCGCGTATTTATATATAGGTGGGGTTTAAGTAAACTTTTTTTTAACACGATTTTATTAGGTCGTCGTGTATGTCAGTATTTAATGATGTAAAGGAATCTAAGGTATTAAATTTAATTAACTTTTTTTTAAATATTTAATAGAATCAGGCGTTACTTTGCGGAAATCTATAGCTTTAAGTTTAGTGAATTAGGATTTTTAGTTATATTCCGCGAAATGAACGTCAACCTGTAAGTAAAAATGCGGGATGAGGACCTTGACGCGCGTTTCGCCCCAACACCGTAGCATCCACAGGAATAAAGGGGTAAACCCCCTTATTCATAAAAACATTTAAGTCATGTAAAACTTATCAAGGTGACGTTTTCAGAATTCCAGAACAGGGAACCTTGATCAGTTAAACATTGCTTAAATATTTTTTTGAATAAAGGGGTTATTTTTGTGTTTGTTACGAATAAACCCTAAAAGCGATGAACCGATTTCAAAAATTGCTATATTATCACGTAGACTATAATAATATCTAGAAAAATCGTCCATGTATGAGTTGGACTCTCGTACAAAGGGCTCCGTATACAGGAAGGGTATTAGCTGACTCTGATTATGGAATACTTTTTATTCAGATGCAATGCTCCTGTGGTTATCCCGCCGCGGTACTAGTGCTGTATGATATCAAATAATAATAATAAATATTTATTTTAAAATATTAGTAATAATAATATCAAATAGCTGTGTAATATCACTTATGTAAAACCATGTCACGTGACTACATTATTGGTCTAATTATAGTAACCTGACACGTTTGCGGCGTCTCCCTCTGCCGCGTTTAATTACATTCCGCATCTTTAGCGAGATTGAGATAATTAATAGGTCGCAACGAACAAGAATCAGTACACTTAGCCAAAACGTTTTCTGTATAGCTTGTTTCAAGAACTTCCGCAATTCAGGAATCCCGTAATTAAAAAACCGATTGTCATTTAAACCTCATTCCGTATCCATTTTCCGTATTAAAGGCCGGCAACGCACTTTCGACGCTTTGGATCTTACGAGTGTCAATGGATGACGCCAGTTGCTTTCCACCAGGTAACACGTCCCTAATTTCGTAAAAATTCAATGTGTATTAAAAGTATTTAAAAAATACTTTATAATACATGTTAATTTTGTCATGCCTAGTCGCGCAGTTCCGATTGTAGCTTGTATCGTAAACATAATACAATTTCATAGAGTTTTTGCACGCTATATCTTTAGAGCCCTTGAAATCGCATAATACCTAGAACACCACGTGTACAGAATACAAAACCAGAACAATGCAATACAATAAAGTCTGTATTTTATTGTAGGTTGTAACAATCAGGGTTCCGTGTTTAAAAATAACTGGCGGCGCAATCTATGTTTCCCGCTTCGAGTGCACTATGGGAACATGGCCGCCTACACCGTACGTAAAGGAGCACTCACACTAACCCATTTATGAATAAAACTAAATGATACCCGCAACTCCGATGCGTCAAAGTTCGTTTATCGCGAGGGAACTGTTAATTTTTCCAGGATAAAAATCGGTTCAACGATTTAAGCGTGAAGAGGTAACAAACAGACATACTTTCGCATCTATAATATTAAAGTATGGATGTATGGATACTAGTTGTACGCCGCTTGCTTTGACCTGAGAAAAACATATTCCTATTTCAAAAAACTAAGCAGAATTAATTGCGTTCTCACAAACTTAACCCTAGTATCAGATCCAAAATTTTAAAATACATAAAAATCAGCCAAAACTTTTGAAACATATGGCATTACAAACATACACTCATACTAACATACGAATTATGTATTGTGCCACAAATTGCTTTTATTATTTTTTCCTTTTTTCATACAAAATCAGGTACTTACAGCTCAAAGATTGTATGTATTTTTGTAGGCATTTGACTCAAAAACAGAACATTTTAATAAAAATCATTTTATCGGTCACTAAAAAAAATACACAATTTCTCTCTAATCTCAAACTCTATAATGTGCATACACCTTTAAATTGTGAATCTTAAAATTGAATTGAAACAGTTGCAACTTCGCACTAAACGACTCCAACTAACTAAAGTTGTAAAGGTGAAGTATCAACATTGTTCGAAGGTTGCACGTGCACGAGTAATACGCAGCAAGTATCTAGATTGGTTGAGTGCTTTAAGTTGAAGATATATGTAAATTTTTAGTATGGAAATTTTATTTTTGCAAGTGACCGCTAGAGGCGAAGTAAAATTTTGCCATACTAAAAATTTTCTTAGTCTCTCGTCTAGTCGAGTATCGACAAATATTACTATTGCTTTAAACTCAACCTACTAAATCTCTAGACACTAGGTCCCGTATTAATCAAGTCAGCGCTTAGTTTATAAAAATACCTTTATAAATGAAAACAACATCTCAACATCTTTTTGATCACGCTAGAGTATTATGCGCTGATTACAATTACGGGCCTAGGTTCGACCCCGGATCGAGGTGTGTATCAATGAGACATTTCGATGCCTTACTGCCTCAACCTCGTAAAATGGCTACATTTCAGGAGACAAAAAAAACTGATTATATTTTTTTCTTAGTAATTGTACAAAACTTCATATGAGGTTATTTGATAAGTAAATTGATACCTATTAAATAACCGTATAATAAGTTTTGTACAATTACAAAAAAAAAATTAATCAGTTTTTTTTGTCCATTGATATGCAGATATTTTTAAGATGCGAGGTTGAGGCAGTAAGGCACCGATTTTCTGATCTCGAGTAAGTACATAGTAAGGACGCTCATTACTGTGGAAGAGCTATGCTTCGGCACGAATGAGGCGGCT
>JAOTAV010051960.1:0-16091 GCA_026546445.1 Cyclargus thomasi
AATGAAATTGAAATTTTCTTTTGAAAAATGCTACCATTTCATTAGTATTTTCTTAAGACGTTGTCACGTTCAACTATTGTCTGTAAACCGACTTTACAGACAACCGATTTTTTTTCATTATAACTTTCATCCTTTATGGAGGGTCATAAAAAAATATTTGTGAGTATTGAAATGTTATTAGATCTGTCAGACTAAGTTAAAGGGTATTAAGAACATAAAATAAAAAAGCCTTTTTTTTTCGTAAAGAAGATTCCTAGATATTGTTTGTCTCACTCGACTAAATAGTTTAGCCCTTATTGTCTAAAAGCTTAAAAGAAATTTTCAATGTTATAAATTCCTTCAATACCTTACTTCAAAATTGCTTTTGCGTCTTAAATCATTGCCAAAATGTATATTTTTTACTCATTCTACAAAACATACTAAATCTCCACGAAATTGGAGCAACTACTAGAATAGCACTCTGGGCTCCCCTGTCTTTCTCTGTCTCTTCATCGTTATTTGTCAATCAGGGTTTTAATTAAAAAAACTTTAAAATTTTTGACTCGGGGTCAGCAACCGATACAGTTCATGGTTAATTTCATACAAGGTGTAGCTTGCAGTTCGATTAAAAAGCTTCGTAAATACTATTATGTATCCTATTCTGTATCTCAATACGATGAAATATCAATTTCGGTTTAGCCGTTACAAGCCATCCACTACCATTAAACAACCAAAAGGGGGTTATGATGACCTCTTACTTTACCCAGCCAAGTTCCAGCCAGTCGGCAGTCACGTGACACTAAATACGTGAAGTTTGACGTTCCCTAATGTCACCGACATGTTAAAAATCCATTCATAGACAACCAAACTAGTATTAATTCAGTTATTATTCTAATAAGACACTGTAATACGAAAAAAGAACAAGGCAATTGTTGGCGGTATATTTAATTGCCTGGAACCATGCAGGTTTGTAATGGTCATAATATAATGACCATCCTGTATACAAAAGTTTCACCAAAACCCGCTCAGTTGGCTCTGCGCTATTGACGGACAAACATCCAAACAAACAAACTTTATTTTATAATATTACTATAACGTAGCATGAATATTATCTTTATGACGTGTGATCAGTCACTACTACAATAATTTATAATTACGGTGACCGATAATACTGTGATAACTTATCCGGGTGATACCGAAAAGTTGGGAACAGTTTAGTCTTTAAGGTTTTGTTCATTGTCCACCGAGACCGTCAACCGGGAAAGAGAATATTGCAAAATGCAACTTTATGACGTAGAATACAGGTTTTATTTTCCTCTACACTTTTAATGACGGCGACGACATTGACGATAGAGCAATGTCGCTAGAAAATGAAACTTGTAGCCTAGATCATAAAGTTACATTTTGCCAGGTCGAAATAAACTCGTTCTCGGTTGACGGTTTTAGTGAAGGAAAGGCGTAAACGTAATACACTACTCTGCTAGGTTATAATTGAATCGTGATTATCAAAAGTAATTTAGAATCTATTTTGATCTATAGAGAAAATGGGTAAAGACGTTAAGCACAAGAAGATAAAATGTTAATAATATTATGAATTTATTTGACATATTCGCCATATTATCTATCAGATAAGTTTTGGCCTCTCCGACACTTATCAGGAAGTGGTAAAACAGGCTCCAAACAGTCGATTAAGTCCACGTTAAAATGAATGAAGAATAAAAAAGACCAATGATAATTTTGAATAGATCGGCCACATTTTTTCAAAGGGCTGCACCTCTATAATTACAATGCCGTTTTGTGCGTCATGCGGCAAAAAACGATTCCTAGAAGGAATGCATTCCGTCACGTTTGTAGTCAGGATGGAGTGGAATAGGAAATAGGGGAGCATGTTAATTTACCATCGAAAATGTAACAAGCATCTACGATTTTATACACTGTTCTTTAAGACCTGTATTTATACTCATAATATTAAGCGCTGACTGTTCATACGGGCCTAAAAAATTTTTCTGCCTCTCAAAGTCAGTCTGTCCCGCCTGCATTTTACATTTATACTTTATTCTATAGAATATTTGTTTAGTACTATTTATTGCCTAAATATTGCTTTAATCTTATCTGGAGCGTATCATTTAGTTAATTACCAACGCACCCGAATTTTAAGCCTATCTGAAATTTTGTTTACACGCTATCAACTGTAAATAGGCTAACTCGGTCGTTGCCGTCAGACGTATTTTTAAATATTTTAGATCTAATTTTATATTAAATATAAATCAACATCACAATTTTGGAAAAAAAAACATTGACACAACCATAAGAAGCTCGCGCCAAAAATTTGAAAAGTGAATTTGAAAAAGGAACGCTATAGTTTTTATTGCAAAATGCCATCGGCAATGGCCAGTAGCCCGTTCAGCCAGCCGGAGTGGAGTGACTCTAGTGACTCGGACCCACAACCTCTGCCCCAGCTGGGATACTTCGTACCTGTGAACTGCAGATGCAACCGAACGTCGCGTCATCTGTGCAGACGAAACCGAAGGTATAAAAAATATAAACCGACCTTTTGCCTTGGGAGAGCCATGCTTCGAAAAAGCCGGCTCGACTGGACCGATACCACGGCCTCACAGGAAACTGGCGTGAAACGACGCGTGATGTGTTTCGTTCAGTGAGTGAGTTTACCGGTGGTCCAACTTCCCTAATCCCCCTATCCCTATTCCCTTACAAAGGCCGACAACGCACTTGCGACTCTTCGGAAGTCAGTGAGTGTTCATGGGCGACGGCAATTGCTTATTATAACCTCCTCCTTTTTGGAAGTCGGCTTAAACCCGAAACTCTGGGTAGAGGTTATAAAAAAGTGTTTGGGAAGATTATAGGGAAAACTTAGGTCTCTCATAAGGGTAATCTGGTTTTAACACTATCCACGCCAGCTATTTAGCTAATCATAATGTAACCGATGTTTCTAGGTCCTTTTCCAGCCCTCAATCCGCTGCAGCTCTAAGGTTTCACATTTTCATGTTACATTTTTAATCTCAACCAGTAGGTAGGCGTTGTCCACAGACACCACCGTACACTCCAGTGGCGTAGCGTGGTTATCCGCCGCCCGGGGCTGAGGACAATATTGCCGCCCCATCAATAAGACATTTTTAATTAAATTGTACGTTTTTTACAAACATTAAGAGCGATTTTCATTTAAGCGGATATTATTTACAGCTGGTATAGTCTCTCGTCTCTCCTTCTCAACACCAAACTAACAAGCATAAACGATCATTCAAATTCAATTCAATCCAAGTGTTAACCATTGTTGTCTATCCACAGGGAGTCCCCGAGATCGCGGCGGTCGGTGTCGCAATGTTCCTGCAGCAGCCTGTCGCGGCGGTCGGCGGCGTCGCCGCTGCCGGTCCTCAACAACACGGTGGAGATGTACGTGGAACCCGTCGTCGAGGATGTGAGTATTATTTTAGTTTTAAAAAATTAAACTATATATAACCGAAAGGTTAAAAAAGTAAACAAACTAACGGATCACCTGATGGAAAGCAACTGCCGTCACCCATCATCACTCGCAACATTCCCTCCGTAGAAATACCTTAGAAGTTACTGGAAACCTTCCTCAGTAGTAACAGTCGATGTCGACTCGATAGCGAGTCCTACGTGAAATTTTAGTATGGCGATTTTTGTTCCGGAAGTGACCGCTAGAGGCGCTGTAAAATCTTGCCATACTAAAAGTTACGTTGTCGCAATCGAATATCGACAAATACCAATGCAAAATACTAAGTGTTTCTTTCTACAGCAAGATAGACAAAGTGACGGATGCACAAAGTAAATCTGACAGTTTATCCCAAGTATCTGTTGTTTTGTCTATTCTTCGTTTGCCTTGCTAAGCCCCCAGACCTAGCATAGCGCCTATAGACATGCGAAAGTATAGACAAACTGACATATTGCTGGGATAAACTGACAGATATCCTGTGTGCATCTGCCAATTCGTCTATCCTGCTGTAGAGAAACGCTTTCTACATCGCCATGCTAAGCCTCCAAGTCGTCCCCTTCCCTTTCTTTAAGTGTGTTACTCTTTACTCTTAATTCTAACGAGTAGCTAACGAACTGATACTTTTAGCCGGTTCATAAAGCCATGACGGACATCTTGACACTTTTAAACACGCGTTAAACACAACATCTCTTGTGTCATGTCATCTAATCTAACTCTTTGATCTCCCTAAAAGCTCTTACACTAATAACATGGCGGTTTGTACGACACATTAGTAGATGGTTTCGACGATATAAGTCATTTTCTTGGCGTTTTTCTGAAATGGAGAAGTGTGTTTATGATATTTAGGGGGCAAGCGAGCAGACGGGTTACCTGACGGCAACACTCGTAACATCGAAAGAGTCCCAAGTGCGTTGCCTACCTTTATGAGGGAATATGGAATGGGAATAGGCATAGGGATTAGGGAAGTAGGGCCACCGGTAAAGTCACTTACTGAACGAAACAAAGCACATCGCCGTTTCACGCCAGTTTTCTGTGAGCCAGTGGTATGGTAAAAACAAAAACATAGAACCCTAGGTCTGAGTCATTTCTACAACATACTACTAAATCATTATTCTAGGTGAGGGTTTAGAGGGTGGAAAAAGGTTATAGCCCGTTGCATGAAAACCGTTTGGTACACAATCATCTTAAGATTCACAAACTCACAAAGTTCGACGACAATATTATCGCATAAATTTATACAGAGCCAGTTGACGGACCAACGTCATTTGGTCGGAACATGCCAATTACATATGAGTCGTGATCTGAGGGCTGGGTTTGACATAACATGACCAATTCACTTGGATCCATTATCTGGCACCGTTTCAGCTTCCCTGATTGTACATAAATCGATAAATCAAAAGTCATTTATACGTCTTTATTGTACTTATGTAGAACTTTTCTCATCGACTTAGCAATGTGTTCCGGTCGACTGTAGAAGTATTTGAACTGGAGACTGCCCTCCTCATTGTATATGTCGTGGTCCACTGAGCCCGTGGGTGACACAAAGAAGATTCTATAAATAAACAACAATTGGTTATTTAACTTCTCTACCTATAGAACTAAGCTTGCGGCACGCTTGATTGAGTCATTCATTAAGGCCATGCCAAACCTTAAACAACGTTTCACCCTATAAGGTAGACATGAAGGTGGGATGGCCAAAACCTTATTGTCTTTTCGCTCAAGATTGCCGGTATGGTTCATTAACCCTCTGTCAAATTTCTATAGAAACCGCGATTGTCAACAACAAACATAGCCCCCCCCCCTTTTTTTGGGGGGTGAAGGGGGTTTACCGTGCCCACCTCAGAATGATCTGGTGAACACTTTTAATGCCGGAAAATTTTATGGCTCCCACGCGGTAAACGAATTTTAGCGCAACGGAGTTGTGGGTGTCATGTAGTTTGTAATATTTTTTTATGTTACTGGCCAAAGCCACTCAGGTCACGGATCAGGCCCCTCCGAAAAATGGGTCTAGATACGTCAATGACAACAAAGTGACAACACAACACTTTGTTTACAATCGCGTTTTGTATGACAAATGACAAATTTTTGACAGAAAACATACCGCCAATCTTAAGTGAATGCATAATCGACTTCGATCAAATATTATAAAGATTCACAGTTGCCGTCTAAAAAGTGGCACCGGCAACCGTGCTATTCTGCTCCTAGTTGCTCCGAGACCGCGATTTTAACTTTTGTACGATTGTGAGCTTTAATTCATTAAGTTAACGTCGCGGGTACGTCGTTGCGTCTCCGCAGCGAGGTACCCGCGACGCCGCTCTATGTGTCGTGTCTACACTGGTCCGTGACGGTCGAGGACGTCGTAAACTACATAACCTACACCTTGAGGGTGGAGCGTCTGCACTCTCGACACAAAGTGAACTTTAGTTCCTTTCTAGTGAGCGTGCCGACACCAGTTTTTGTCCACCGTCAAGTGGAGTGGACAAACCTGGTGTCTGGTGGGATGGGAAAAATTGTTAGGTGTGCATCCGTTGTCTGATTGCCATAACACAAGTTCAACTTAGCATGGGATTAGACGACGTGATGTACGCTGGCATTGTTTATACTATTGTATATTATTGTGTGTTTAATAAAGAATCTGAAGAATTTGATTTAAATTTTTATAATAATTTAAATTATTCATATATTTCTAAACTATAACTAGTAGTCAAAATCACGCCAAGTAACAAACTTAAAACTCAATGAAGTAGAAAAACATTATATTATCTTACTTTAAAAATCATTTACCTGGGTATGTAAGTACCATCTGGAGCGAATATTTTGCTCTTCGGTTCCTCATCATCTATTAAATTCACCATCACAAATTGCGAACTCAGGGATTCTATCTCTAGTGACTGTGCGAATTTCGACTTCAGTTTCTTGCAAGCTGGACACCAGGACTTGTGGATTATTACCATCACTGGTTTATGGTCGTACGAAGCTACCTCCAAACCAGACTCCAAGGACCCAGCCCAATCATATTGAGGTCCAAAACCGTTGTCTTTACCCAGACAGTAAATTTTGTTAAATATTATTGAAACGAATGCTTTTGTGAAGTTACTAAATGCCATTTTTACAAGAATTTATACACACGAATCACGATAGATGTTATATCGTGAATTTAATAGGAAAATTAAAACTAAGACATTTTGGCTTTTGGCAATCCAGAAAGCTTGTTTTTGAATTTTGACGCGAGATTTGACGTCAGTATGTGCATAGCAGCGACATCTTTACGCAGTTTTGAAAATTAGAACCATACGCACGGTGCTCAGCGCGGTCGAGATACACTTGTAGCTTACTAGATGGCGCTAACTGTGTACATTTGTTAACTAAAAGAAAATTTACGCGACGTTTTTTGTGTTTTTTTAATTCTTTAGTATGGTGCGGTAGAGTAGCCTCTTTGTTATTAATTATTATGGCATTATATTTTGCAGATACTGTGTTTTAACTTTATTTAGACTATACAATAAAAAAGATATAAGATGATCACAAATCCCATTACGATAAAAAATTTAAGCCAAAAATAAATTTTTATTTCAATAAATGTAATTATTAAAAAAATAATTAAACATAATTAGTGCTACAAAAGTTATATAGATTTAAAAATGTCGTGTAGTTTACATGCAATGTTAACTCTACAAAGTAAGGATCCATTGACTTATATAAGAAATATATATACATCAATGAAATGATCACACTTTCCCCTGTAAATCACTTGATTCTGCCTCACCAGATTACCGCGCACTTTAGGCACTAAGACCCGGTTTACATTTAATTTAGTACAGTAGCGAGTTAACAAAACGATCAGCTAAAAATTAAGTAGTAATTATTAAGTGACGTTCAAACGTAGGCGAGTTAAGTAATCATAAGTTGCTAGATCGATAACAAGATAAGTCTCCATAAATTCCTTAATTACTGCCTACAAACTAATTACATTTAATATTTTAACCAACTAAATACATATTGTATTAAAATGTTTGATAAATTAAATATTATAATATGAACAGACTAAGCTCCAAACGTCTACACGTTGTGAGTTAAGTTGGCGGGGCGCGGAAGACGCGAGAGGGGAGGCACTTCGCACTTAAAAATAGGGTCGCGTTTTATTTAAGCCAACTTAATTAACAACTTACAACTTAACTCGATTTTACCGTTCAAACGTCAAAAATAACTAAACTCGCCGATCGCGCGAGTTAACACGCAACTTAACTAAATTAAGTGTAAATCCCAAACGACTGGACCGATTTTGGCGATTTTTTTGTTTGTGTTGTAGGGGACTTGAGAATGCCCGGCAGAGCAACAGTCTGTCGGGTCCGCTTATATCTACATGCTAGTACTTAAAATAACGTAATGATAAGTAATTAATAGTAATTATAGAATAGTCAGCTTCATGTGGACTTTGGTGATGGGACTGAAAAACGATACAAAGTAACGAATAATACCAAATAGTAAAGAAAAGCCACCCGAGACCCCAGACCCCAGAGCCGGGAGCTACCTGGCACAACGGGTAGTAATTGCCATCCAACGGGGCAATGCTATTAGTTTGCTTGGTAGTCTGCCAGTTGGGGATGATTTAGAAAAGTTTTTCTTTTTATAGTTTTTATACTTTTAAGGGGGTGTGCGTGGTGGCCAAAGGAAGATCTTCCGACCGAGAGAGGTGTTATACCGCCGTGTTTCAAAAACTTCGATAGCGCGATGCGGGATTATTACGCTTAATGTGGCTTCCGACACACTTTTAAGTTTGTATATTTTACTTTATAATGTTTATTATATAATTTAATAATTAATTTATTTTAATTATTTAATTTATTTTATTATAATTGTAATTTAAATGTAAATAAACAAATGATATCGAAAGAAGTGGCAAAGAAAAGATGAAATAAATAACTGCTAGGAAAAAATATATAATTGTTGTCAAATGCAGAGATAAATAATGATTTGAACCTTACAGAAATTAAAGTAGATTAGCTAATTAAGAATAATTAAAGGGTTGGATAACGCTGTCGACGCGGGTGACAAGAGATAATAGGATGGGATTATAAGGGGGGTGGCCAGCCCGGCTAAGATACACCGTCGTGATCTCTAGAGCGTAGTCATAATTATTGTCGATATCCACATATATCTCTACTCCCTAACATCCGCACGTTGTGAGATAAATTCACCGTTTGTTGAGTAGCAGCAAAAAAAACGTAAACTCTTCTCATAATATCAAAATCTTGAACTCGACAAAAATTTGTTGCCATGTAAGGGTTCGTAGACAAAAATAGCACGGATTGATCACAAAATTTTCTTTAATTTTGTCGATAAACGCAAGAAAAAATGACATGTTAGGGTCAATTTGGGGTCAATAGAGAAGAAGAGGTGAACCAGTAAACGTCGAGTAAAACGTGAAGACAATTTTTTTTTATCCCCCAATGCTATCCGTCTTACTTGCCTAATCGACAATTATTATCAGTGTATCGCACTGACCGTATTTAGACATCCAGTTGAAAAAAACTTTTCATGTCCGAGATACGTACGTTTACAGTGCAGGCAGGCAACGCACCTGAAATTCTTGTGATGTTGGGAGTGTCTATACTCTATTGGCGACGGTAGTTACTTTCTATCAGGTAACTCGTTTGCCCCCTTATCTTATAACATACGTTACACACAGGAAGAGTTCAACTCGCATTTGGCCACTGGGGAAACCGGGGGGGGGTTAAAAAAGTGGCCAAATGCGCCCCCTTTTTACGGCCGTGGATAATATGGAGGTTGTGTGTGGTAAATAAAGATATTGCTTCATTTTACCATTGCAAAGTTCCTTCGATTTTCGTTATGCTTCACACGCATTATTCAAAATACAAACGCTGGGTCCAGGATCTGCGTGGAAATGCACATGACAAACTTTTTAAAGCCGTTCATGTGGATCGGCGCGTGTCAGTGCGTGTGCATGTATTTCTCTCATTTCAGATACGTCTCGCTTCACGAACCCTATTGGAAAAAGCAAACTATGATAATTATATGTAACGTACGAACGTCCCATTCCAAATAGCGATCACTTATCGCCCGCACGCTTCCCGAAAAGTGCTACAGATGATATTTACGAATATCCATCTGATAGCACTGCGTCGCCTCCGTTGCTTTTTTTAAAAAGTTAACGTTCCAAATACGAAGGCTGTGTGTTTTTATGTGTTAACGCGTTGACTGTAGTGTTGAAAGTGCAATGATAAACGTGTACGGGGGCCGAGGGCGTAACAGGAGTTTGTATGGGACTGTCAGGTCTACTGTGCCCAGGACTGCTACCCTCACGCCCGGGATAGAAGACATCTTCTTCACTCCGCCCTATTTCTACCATATTCCACCACCTCAGCCTGTCAACACATTCCCCGGAAGAAAGAGACGCAAGCGGGTGAGAGATTTTTGCACCATACTCTTGTGAAATTTGTTAGTAAAATTATCATTTGTTTCTTCGATATCTTGTAAGCTGAAATCTAAGGTCCATAATTATTATAGTCAGTGCTTAGTACTTCAAAGCGTCATCAGAAATTTTTAGATGCTGCATTAAGAAGAGATCTTCATGAATGAAAACATCATCTCAAATTGTTTGATTGTGCTCTTGGTATTAAGCGCAGACTATTATTACGGGTTTTAGTATGTGAATCTAAGCATATTGCGAACTTCGGTGTTTTAGGTACTCTAGAATTCAAGACTCCTATCTAGACCTAGAGTAAGTTTGTATCTAAAGTCTTGAACTCCATTTTAGCCTCTATTTAGCCATACTA
Source organism: Cyclargus thomasi (assembly GCA_026546445.1). Taxonomy (NCBI): domain Eukaryota; kingdom Metazoa; phylum Arthropoda; class Insecta; order Lepidoptera; family Lycaenidae; genus Cyclargus; species Cyclargus thomasi. Next base: position 10,252 of record JAOTAV010051960.1, read on the forward strand.
GGATGCAAATTTATTTTAAATTTTACAATTTATTCTAATGAACCTAATTTTCCTTGCATTTTTATATTTTACAAGATCCATATTACGTAGATAAGGAGCGTGTGAAATATGATATAGAGATAATGGTTTATCAAAATTAACGGTTTGCGTGATTACAGATATACGCCCACTCGTTTCAGTTTTATAATTAGTCATAACATAATATTATGTCGTATGTTGTAGTAATTCTCTCTTAATTGTAACTAAGTACACATTCAAAAGAATCGAGGGATGTTATGTCAATTTTTATAAAGTCATCAACACAGCTGAGCCTCAACCTCTGACCAAAATTTTATTTATTTTAATTAGTTTACTTTTATATTCTTCTGTCATTAAATTCATTAAATTTTCCAGCCAATTTTTAAATTATATCAATGGTTGGCAGATAAAATATTACTATTGTCGAATCTCAAGTTTTCCCTGTGTAATAAATTGAGGTTTGCATGGACGTAAAAAAGGCGCTTGTTCAGTTACTTATCTACGTATGAAATTATTTTCATCTCTTTCACCGCAACCATTTTCTTTACTGTCGTTAACTTGATGTTTCTTCACACCTTAATGTAATTATCATACTAGTGGGTTAGCGATACATGCCGCAGTAGGCACCGCATATAAATTAGCCACTTGCGGCATTCTTGAGTGTTTTCTCCGCATCTCTCAATGAACAATCATTATAGGCATAAAGGAATTTTTCGCTACGTGTTGACTATTTCATACCACCTAGAAATGCTTTATGGATACTGCTAAATACAATATGGTATACGTAAAGCTAAGTCTTGGAACTTCTGAAGAATTTAAGGTTAAAGACTAAAGAGCCTGTGACATACGTTCTAAGGTATTGTTTATATCTAAGATATTATTAAATAGATTTATCTGAGGACGAATGTTACTGGCTCAGCTCTGATTCTATAAAGGATGACAACTTATCGTAAGTTTCATTCGCAAAATAAAGATTAATTCCAAATAACGACTGATCAAATGTTCTAACTGCCCTAGGCTAATTATCAACTCAAGCTTTTTTCAATTTACTAGATTATTAGTACTTGTGGGGCACAACGTTAGCGCCCCATCCTGCTTTTCGCTCCTAAGTAGCCTATGGTTTAATCAGGCCCTGATTCTAAAGTAAATAAAGGCAATCGCATTCACGCAATAATAAAAATTCGCAAAAATATACTTTAACTATACACCCAAGGCTGCGAGCTCTTAATTCAATAAAGAAGACTAGTATATACTCGTGATTTTTGTATACACTAAATTACGACTTTATTTTTTTAATACGAATTATTTATCGCGACAGGGCTCCGGCGGCTTATAACATTTGACTTTGTCACAAATTTCTTCCAAATTACATGGTTCTTCACATTTCTTTACTTCGACGTCGTTTGCTTTAGAATTTTTACTAGCGTTTTTCATTCCTTCTCCTACTATGTTTCCATCGAAAATTCCAAAAGAATACATGATTGGTATAGCCCAACTGAACATTAAAAATACAGTCTGTAGTATTTTTCTTTCTGTGTTCATGTTATGTAAGTTCTTTCTCGCTTCCAAACGATGTCTTATTAGTTTATTGAAATATTTTCTGGATGTCCAATGTAGTAGATGAGGTGGTGTTCTCCCAATCGACATTTTAAAATTTTACTTTTTTTTCTGTTCCTTAGAAATTCATAATTTTGGATGATTTTCTCTGAAAAAATAGCTTTAAGTCTAAGAATTGCGACAGATAGGTAAAAAAAAGGGGACCTGAAGTTATTACTACGATTAAAATAAATGAATAATACGATGAAAACCAAGAGATCTTGAAGTATCTTCTTAGCAAGATATCTCTTAGCATATTGTCAACAAAACAATTAATTATATCATACATTTTTGGAAACGAGCTAAATAAAACTGGTTAAATACATAAAGGATTATTGGAAAACTAAATACACATACTGCATCTATTCTCTATCTCTATTCCTGCCCATTTCCTCATAGGAAGGTCGGTAACGCAGATACAACTCTTCTAGAATTAGTATTAAGATAGTAGAAGTAATGTCTAAGGCAACGGTAGTTGCTTTCCATCAGGCGACCTCTCTACAGTAGGCAAACGCCTACATATTACATGGCCTCCTATGCCAAATTTTTATGAATAATTACATTATAATATTATTAAAAACGATTACAAACTATTATAAATTAAATTAAAAAATACATATTACATTTAAAAAATGGGTGACGGAAATAGTTGATACTTTGATATATTTATTAATCTCTATATTGAATAGATGAATATTCTTACTATCAATAACCATGTTTACCATTTTTCCGTTCCTTTTTTCTCAATGAGTCTTGCAGCACATGACACTAATGCCGAAATTGTAATTATTGCCAATAGTTCATGTTTTTTCATTGCATTTTCGGTTATTTATTTTCTGCGGGATTTGACATAGAGTCGACAGTGTCACTAGATTTTTTTTATTTTGCATCTGTGCCATGTTACCTTCCTATTATTGCATCAAAATTGAGTTTCATATTAAAATACTTATATCTTTCAAGCTTGTTACTACTTGTAGCAACTTGAACATTACTTGGTATTACGATTCTATTTTATAAAAAAAAAAGCTTGAGTCAGGTAAGAACCCTGGCCATCCTTTGTTACAAAAATATTTCTACGTGCTGTTAAGATGAGTCATTACGACTGTATTATTATGATCATAAGGTCCAAAGTTATTTGAATTGGTCCCTCGAGGCCCTGCAGGATTGTCTCTTGACGGCCTTCGTGAGATGCATTGAACCGGTCCAATTTATCGATCGAATCGATAGCTCTTTCTATCGTCATATAAATGAACTATTTAATATTATATTAATCATTTAATTCATCTCCTCCATTAAATTAAGAATCTTTTGTCTAGTTAGTATGAGTCACATTCCGTTGACATTTAAAGCTACCTGGATAAAAAGTTGTCTAGCGGCGACTACGCAGCGCTATTTTGTTTTTTCAACTATAGACTACAACTTTCAAGCTGCGAGCCTCCGAGTCGGTGTAGTGGGAGCAAAACCTGTAGATCGTACGCTCGAGGACGGCGTACCTGCGGCTCCGTCGTCCTTGTCGCTCCCACGGTGTCTCGGACCCCGGAGATAGTCCGTCTCACCGCACAACTCTGGTATGCAAAGATTGATAGCGTATATGACCATTTGGTTTTGAAAGTCCCGAGAAATCACGCGCGGCTAACTTTTCGCCCGGCGTCCTTACTTCGATCGGACTCGCTTACAACTTTTGTACTCCCTCTTGTAGTATGTAGGTAAATTATTAAACGAATCTAGTCAGGCTTTCGAGTTGTGCAGTGCTTGTGACATGTTACATCTGTGACTGTGCGAGTGTAGAATGAATTTAGAGAAATGGATCCATCGGCAGACAACGGGCCAATGGTGAATAATTTGAATCATATCCGGACTGAGTCTCAGGTAAGTGGAGAACGAGTTTCTTTTGCATACTTCTCTATAAGTGCAATGACTCCCCAATTATGTTTATTCTGCCTTTTACATCGGCATTATCGTCGACTCTCTTTGTAACTTTATCTATACTTTCCGGACCTCCTAGAAATTCTTGGAATGTTTCCAATACATTTTGTTACCATACACTATACATGCTATACAGTTTATCTTGAAATTTAATTGACACCGCATAAAAAGCTGTTATGTTTGTATCAATAACATGATCTATGAACTTTTTATGTTACAAAATCTCGTTTTGAAATAGGAGATTCTTAGCGTATAAAATTACCATAATAAGTTTGACTATATATAAGGCCTGTATAAGTTACATAATTTTTTTAATATTCTTTTAATATTTCTTTTGATATTAGCATCTACGAATTTTACTAGGGGAGAAAAAATGAGCATGCGAAGATGAACACCTTTAACAGTGTCTATGATTGACTTAAATTTTCGTCATAGGAAATAACATTTATTAATTAATAATATGTTACCACTGTTTACATACGATAAATACTATTTTTGTACGTTGCTGCTACAACCAGTTTCTCTACCCTTATGTAGACATAATTTAATACCTTCTCATAGTAAAAAACAAGCTTAAACACGTATATTTAAAGGCTAACTTAGAACATACTAACACTAAGAAAACAGAAAGTAAGTGTATTGTTTAAATATTATTCTGTGGATATATCCAGTAATGTGGAAACTAGTAACAAGCTACATTCATTACTATTTATTGGCACTTAAGTTTATAGGAACTGAAAGTGATGATTATGTTGATGTATCAAAATACTAATAATTTTAGATTGACTGACTGACTGACTACTTATCTATCGATGCACAGCCCGAACCATTGGAGGGATCAAACTAAAATTTTGGATTTGATATTTTTTGGATTATGATAAATTATAACCCCAAGAGAAAAAATATATCCGGGCAAAAATTGTATTAGGAATAAGAAATCTTATTTGGTATAAAGGTGAAATACTTTTTTTTAACATCGGAGATAATTGTGCTAAGTACTTGCTAGGGAACTAGCTCAATGAACATGAGAAATGAAAAAATTTAATTAATTGTTTTACAAATAATAATTTTGATGCTTCGAAAATAAGAAGGAATCCCGGACTTGTTTATCATACAGCATCTCTCCCTCTCACCTATGCTGGAAGGATACTAACTAGTAACTAGGATACTAAGTACTAACTAGCTACTAGAATGACATAACAGTGTACCACAATTAGATGCAGTATAAGCAGCCTTTACCTAAAACATAAAAATACGTTAATCCATCTCTTTCTACAAAAAAAGGTGAAAATCATAAGTATTGCTCATAAGAAATCGTCCCTTCATTTTTCGACATCACTGAAGACAAAAAATCGTATAAATTACCCGATTAAATTACATATTAAATACATAAATTCTAATATTTATCTTCCAGTTCCAACTCTCATTAGGCGTTGCATCAATGGGAACTATGTAATTTGTATGATTAATTGTCTCACTAAGGTCTATGACAATGGATATGGCTAAACTCGTTTAGTAATTTAAACCTACTAACTACTTCATTGTCTAATCCCTTTGGGTATTGATATCATGTGTATTGTTCACTAAATGTATTAACGACTTAATTATGATTATAATATGCCTATAATAATTTTATATTTAAACTATGACGACGATTTTTAACGCTTTTTCATAATATTTTGCAAGCTCTTTTACTAACAATTCTAACTTATTTTATTTTATTAGACGTTTGTTTCAATCAAGTTTGACTTGTAGCTTAACCTGAGTCCTAAATACTCGTATATTTTTACACATGCAACCGGCATTTCCACGTACCATTACAACAAACTTTTTGTCCTAAAATTGCACCAGATTGCATTTTTTTATCGTCGTTCAAAAACAATTACATCTAATAACACCTGTTTGTTTAATGAAGTCGCTGTAACAATAAACGAAGCCGTAAAATCGATGAAAGAGGTTTAATTTTTTTGCAGGAGAAACGTTCAAATCTCAGACACATGTCAGGTGACGTCACTGCTCCCACTAAACCTGTTTCGCGCCAATTCGCAGCTGTCGGCACTAAAGCGGTTGGCTTGCGATTTTTTTTTATTTTCCTTGCCCAAGGCGTTCTGCCTCCGAGATACACCGTTACCTGCTTTAACTGTGGCCTGGTGTTTCTGTATGATCTTTTTGGTTGGCCAAATTATTTTGACCCTTTAAAAGATGTTGTTTAAAAGATGTTCAGAGTTTTGGCGGGGATTTCAGAGAGTAACGTTGTGAGTTTTGTATTTTTTGTTAAATTTGTGTTATTTCGGTTTTTA
>JAOTAV010051971.1:0-16090 GCA_026546445.1 Cyclargus thomasi
CGTTTGTTTGCCGGCTCGTCGTCGGCCGCGTCGTCACGAGTTCATGACCGGTGATTGTTCACGCTTCCAGCGCTTGTAATTGTATACGTGTGAAATAATAAAAAGCTAAGTTACTGCATATACCATAAAATACATACATAAATAAAAATATTTATAGGGAGGTAAATAAAATACAATGTTTTAATAACGTACAAAAGTTTATTGTAAAGAAATAATAATTATCTTAAGCGTTACCGATACTTTTTCTATAAAATAATTGTCTACCTACTGTTTTCTATTAAATTTTTGGCGATACATAAAATTCTATTTAATTGAAAAAACTAATTAATTGAAACACAAAATCAATTTACATAAAAACTTAAATGTTGATATTCGATAAAAAACAACTATTACAACTTAATTGTTTTCTATAATTTTATTGATTGATAGTGCTTTGGTCCAAATTAAGATTTAAAAGTTTCTTGAAAATTATATCTTGTTGAGGCAATGATTGAATGAAATCATTTGAAAAACATAAATTTTTACAGGAATGGACTAAATACTTAACTTAAACTTACAATACAAATGAGATGTAGGTCATGAATCAAGTGACACATTTTTGCTAACGTTAAATTATATTTAACTAGTTGTTAAATAAATAAACGTATTATAGGTTTTGCACAAACTACAAATGCATTTTTCTAATAATAACACAGCTTATAGAAATGACAACTATAAGTATGTTAATACATTTTTATCTTACAATATTAGTATCCTAAATTAAATATCACAACACACAAAATATCACAAATATTATAATACTTATCTAAATAATACTATGAATAATGTTTTCAACACTATCTTACTGTGCAGAAGTTATTATTAGAGGTGCTGCATTGCATAAGATTTAATTTTAGAAGTCGCTAGTTTTAATACTAAAACATTTGCATTCACAAAAGTTTGTAGCATTAGTAGCGAGCAACTTTTGCACTTTACTAAACACATTACCAGTTACAATGCTAGAGCGAAAGGTACTCTGTATTCAAATTTCATAAGTGCATACTTTCCTAAATTAAATTATGAACAAAAATTGGCAGTTTTAAATTTTAACTAATTTGTTTCGCCTTTCAGGCTTCTTAAGAATTTGTATCCTAAGAAAATGCAATCGATTGAGCAATGTTACCTAAACAATTAAAATATGTCTAACTTTTGGACGAAAAGATGTTCAAGATTTTTGTTTTGATGCTCAATAAGCTGGTGATGGATCGCTTGACTTTCTTCCTGGGCTTCTTCTCTGTCAGCAGAAAAGGTTCAGATTGGCACTTCTGCATGCTCGAATGTATCGGCGACTCTGTTTCTTTCGGCAGCTGGTATTTGTATTCTTTGACCACCTTCTCCTCGTGAGGGTCGTACCTGTATAGCACGGAGTAAGTCCGCTTTACTTTCTTCTGTTCGCGAGGGATGTTGGCCGTCCTCTCACTCTTGCATCTCTTCACTTTGTTCCTGCCGTAGTAGTCCTCATATTTGTCAGCGTCGACGTATATTATTCTCTTTCCTAGTGCCTGCTCGCGCTCCTTCTTCAAACTCTTCCAGGAGGCGATTACTGCCTCCCTCCGGAAGGTCTTGTTAGGATTGTGACGGCTCAGGATATAGGGCTGCTCGTCCTGAATGTTCGAAGTATCCTTTAAAGGGGATCCCCTTGGACTCGGGCTGTACTCGTAGTCGTAGTCATCTCGCGAGACCTGAAACGAGGAGATGAAGCTGATTATTGACGGAGTTTTGCACAGTCTAAAATTGGGACGAGCTAATTCCAGAGGGCAATGTGGGAGTGTGTCAAGATTGTCCTTTTGTTATTTTCGGAGTAATCAGCAGCTTCGTCGGTAACCTTCGAGGCGCGGGCGATAACACCTGTCAGCTAAACCCACCGGGCCCGGCGAGAATGCAGATATATATGCATAACGAGTAGGTTGGTAGGAAGTTGTGTGATTTATCGCACTTGTCTGAACATTGATTAGGCTCAGCGGACCTTATCGACATGAACAGGGCTGTTGCGAAATATTTAGTTATTATTACGTTAATTACTTTGCAATTAGTTCAGCTATTAAACCCATAAACTGTGCAAAATGTTTACTCTGACTCTGCTAGTAAATGAGATTTACGAGTTCTATTTCGGTGCATTGCACACAGATACCCCTATATTTAGATTCGATGTCATACGCGTTAACTTACAGTAAAGTTTGTTGATCTATAAGCTAGATTCTGTATATAAATAGGATGCGTTCATAGTTCATACAGAATTGGACAGCGAAGGGCTAAGTTTCTTTGGTTACTAATGTGAAATTGTCATCGTTTACGAAATGTTAAAACCTTGTTTAGCAACTTTTAATGTGTTGTTTGCTTGTGCAATCCTCATTTCTTCTGCCAAAATACTGCACTGAATAAGTTTTGTTACAAATACGTTGTTTTATTTTAATTTCTTTGTAATAACAGAGGCCTTTCTTTTTTTATTGTCTTATCATGTGAGTCTTTTGACTTTAAAAGTCGTCTAAAAAACATGTCAGAGGAAATCAGAACCGCTCTACGGAGTCTTCGTCCGAGGCAGCGCCTGTAATTTATTTTGACTCTCGTGTTTTGTAACGTATTTATTTACAAAACCTACTGTCGCGAATTTAGGTCGCGGAAAAAATGGGTCATCGAAAATAGACGGTTTACACGAGATTTAATTACAATGTTAAGACGTCTTAGCTCATTTTACGTAATCTTCTACGTTATCATCATTATCAGCTGCAAAATCTGTATTTAAGTTCATACAATAACAGATTTAAATTGCAGATTGTTTTTGTATTTTTTTTTACTTCATTCGAAAGAAATAAGGTGGAGGTAGGAATAGGCCTCAATAATTAATAAAATAAAATAACTGTAATAACTGTAACGATAATTACTAACACCACTGACTTAGGTATATAAGAGTCATGTTGTTACTAACAGCTATAACCAAAATATGGACAAAATTGGGCTGAGATAAATGTTTATTTATTTATTTTTGCTGTACAATAAAATAATATTTAAGGTCAATTGCTGTGAGTCTAATTTTTTTTCCTTCGCTGATATTTTTGGATTTACCCTCTATCATGTACTTAATATGGTTATTCATTGTCTCATGTAAAATATGTAATTAAACCGTAATATAACATTAAACTAAACGTCGTTTTTATTGTTTGCAGGTAATTATGTGATGTCATCAAGTGCAACCATTCACATCATCCAATTTTAATGTAACATCTGTAAAGGTGAGCGCGTTTTATTTCTGTCCTGTGCATTCTCTTCGTGTTATTAATAATCGAAGGTGATAATGCTAAATGGTTAAATTTATCGTCGGCTATTTCGATGCGTTTGCATAATTATACCGTTGAGATTATTTTCGGTGTCTTTGCATTGCAGTCGTCATATGCAGCGAGTTTTCGATAGCTACTTTCATGTTTTCGTTATATTTCTATTAACTACCTCATCTTTACTGTTTTTAGACATACTGTGTGTGCCCGGTCATAGTCAAGTTATAATTTTAACTAAAAAAAGTATATAGGATTTAATAGTTTTATTCGACTTGAAGCATTGTGTTCTATTTTCAGTTTCCATTTAAAATAATAAAGAGAGGGACCAAAAGATAAATCATAACATTTATTTGTACGTCTGCCTTGGTGTTTATAATAATTTTATACATTCCGATATGCCGATATTTTATTTACAAAGCGTATGGGGTTAAATTTAGATACGATAGAAGATTTATGTTATAAAAATCTATTTCCGTTTGTTTTGGGTCTTCTACAGCAACACAAACTCTTTTGCGTCTTTTATGTTAGTAATTATATTTGTTCTGAACTAATATTAAAGTACTTAAGTATCTGAATTTTACTAAAATATACGCACATTTTATGAATTAAACTCATATAATTTCTTCTTGCTTTGATTTTTACACCCGTTCAATGCAATGATATTTTGCAAATGTACTTTTTTTTTCATTATACGCTCGAATAGCGGTAATGAAACTTTTGCAACATTATATTGTCACATATCGAATACCGTACAACACTAGTGTTGTTCATTGTCGAAATTAAACAAAATATTTCATTTCGATATCTCGATGACAAAAAATCCTCTCGTGTTGTTTCTGTTTCTTCTAGAAACTTTACCGTTGTCTGTGTTTACCGTACGTGTTTTTTCGTAATTTACAACTACGTATAATCTTTTACAGCGCCATATTTGATTTTTTCCTGTGCATCATTGGTTGTTGATTCCTTTACTACATTGAGATTAAAGACAAAAGTTTTTTTTTTTTCATAAAAGAATAAACTTCCGAAATTGCTTTGATGTTAGAGAGATTTATGTGACGATAAGTGTTGTTAATGTAGTGATCCATTTAATACTTTGAGCATTAATTCACATAAAATTACGAATTTATCATTTTTTTTTGCTTCGCCACATAAATTATTTAGGTCGTTTTCACTGGAACCTTTTTGTGTATTTAACTGCTGAAAAAATGCTAACTAGTGGATTCCAATGTCCGTTTACACATTACACATGACATAGAACTTTTTTCTTGCTTCTCTAAGATTGTCTGGTTTGCAATAGATACGTGTTAAAATGTTTGTTGATATCATGTGATGACTATAAATACTTGCAATGCCGAATAAGTGCGTCGTGTAGAGTGCAACTACACCACGTGACACCGAAGGTCATTGACCGATACGCGTGACGTGTGGTGACGTCACGGCCTCCCATGTCACGCCCACGACTGGTGAGTGTGGTGACATGACAGTCGCATGTCGCAACAAGCGTGACGAATAGGTTGATGTACCCCAGTCTACTGTATTTATGTTATACTATAACTAGGCACCGTGGACATATTGGGCGCCATGAAAAAAATTTTATAAGAAGGATTAGATAGAATCGTACTAAGGAAAATATTTTTGTCATTTATCCCTGAAGCCTTGATGTTTAGCCATCTTTTACATTTGAACTGTTGTAAATGGTAATGCTGAGCCAGCTATAGACTTTAATACTTAACTTTTCTAAATAAAATATACCATTTAATTTAAGTTTTTAAGTTTAAAAAAACTTACAAACTTAGATTAAATTGTTTATATATTTAGACAATTACGTTAACAATAAAATTTTAAAGTAATTTTCAAACGTAAGTTATTAACACCACTTAAAGTTCTAATTGATATTAAAGTCAAGGCTTTAAAAGTTTTTAGTGGAGCTTTTAACTTTTAACATTTAGCTAACTACTTTCACTCGATAAAGATAAGTGATGTGATATCGGAGAAATAAATTTATAGTAAACTATTTAATTTGGTCGGGTTATGTTAAGTGCAGTCGAAGAGATCACGAACAACTCTGACTTGATATAACCCGAATAAGTAACGTGTTTCATCTATTTGCGAATCAATTTCTCCGACGGTAAAAATATTAATAATTAGTGCTAAGTCCTTCGAAAAGAAACCTATAATTCATTTAAATAGGACCGGTTTTTTTTAAACTTCGTTATCGCTATTCTATGGAAGCGATTTAATTCGCTTTCGAAATAACCGGACTGAATGTCAGATACGCAGGATTGATGGGGCTTAGTGAAAAATCGTGAAATGCTGTTAAGGCTTTAAGCGAACTTTCTCCTGAGTGTTTGTATGCTTTCAAATATTATATTAATTTTAATGCGACAGATAAGATATTTATATTATTGATTGCTTGCTGCAAGCAAAATGTTGTAACGCATAAAAGTAATAAATTTAAAATACGGGTCAGCGCGCTTTGGTGCTGAAAATGGTAAAAAACGCTGTCCACTGTTTTTTAACTTTTAGTCTCAATTTTAATTTTTTCAACGCTGCGAAATGCTTTAATGGATAAAATGTAGAGCTTTTGTTGTGCTTTTAAAATAATTATGTATGTTTGAAATGTTTTTTCATTATAGTAGTCCATATAAAAATGTCGTAAAATTGCATAAAAGCTAAAATCTGTTAGAACTTTTACCTTTGACCATTGTAATTAAATTTGTTTAGTCCACAATATTTGATTGGGTATGGACTCAATCTAATATTGTGTGTGAATATAAAATCACCTATTATGAATACATAGTAAAAGATATCGTAATATTTCTAGATAGATAATCAAAGCAAAATGTAAAGTAACCCTCAAACCGGCTGACGGGACAATGTCAAGATCTCCACCACAAAAAAAACGTGATTCCATATTCAAACGGCGCACAGTTCAATGACAGCGACCATAGACAAACCACTGCCTTTTAAGAGCATTATACTGGCCGTGCACTTGTGCAATAGTCCGGTTCTGTAGACGTTTACACGAGCTGCTTAAACAACTGACCAGGGAGACATTTTTATGCCATATAAGTAAAAAATAAGACATACAAGATTATGCTGATGTGAAATTTCATCTTGTATTATTAAAATAAAAATAAAAATGTATCTATTAAAAATTGAAGTTCCTTTTCTTCGAAGAAGAAGAAGAAGATCATAAGTAAGGGGACAGACATCAGGAAAATAAGTTTTATTATTATGTACTTACAACGCTCTCCCAACTACCACCAATGATGCTTTTGTCCAACATTTTGCACAACACTGTCTCGAAAAAAAGTTTTTTTTTACGAAGTTTTGTCGGCGTAAATACGAAGTTTGCGCGAGTTGCTACTTTTGGCACAGTTCTCACTTTGGGGTTTAATGTACGACTGAAGTGAGATTGTTTCAGCGGGATATATATAGGGCGGGCGGCGGGCGGGGCGGGTGGTTTCAGGAACTGATGCGTCTTCGGTCCCGCCCTCGTCTTCAAATGTGTAACATAGTTCGGGGAAGCCCGAGGCGATTTGGCTAGGTGACATAAATTATGGATTTATGACTTACGACTCTTTTGCTCTTCTCCTCTTTGATTTTTTTGATGTATCGTCTCGTGTATGACAGGTTTGTGACTTGTGAACGTGGTTGCGGTATCACACTTTTTTTAAATTATTTTTTTAATTCCTCTAGACGAAGTCCAAAGACGAGGCTTAAGATTTTCGCTTTTTAGGGAAAAATAAATTGAAATATTCTCTCGCAATATATAGTGAGCCTAGTGTTTACTCCAGGGTATATAGGTACTAACTCCATGCCAAAATATATTAAAATCCACCTGTTAGTTTTTAAGTGAAAGAGTAACATTCACCCAAACATCCAATCATCAATGCGAACATTCTTGTTTATAATATTAGTAGGATAATTTTCTGTAGTTTAAATCTAAAACCTCATTTAATGACAAAATCATCTATAGCTTGGTAGTCTTTTTTCGCAGTCCAAAAAGTGAGTAAAAGGGAACTAAACCTTGATTAAGTAAAGCGACTCAAGTGTCGGAAAAGTTGACGTTTCTCACTTTCTTCCGAATGCTAATTAATTACAACAACTCATTAAAATTCCTGTCAAATTTGCGAATATTTTGAGAGAAATCGATGAACGTCTTACAGACCTATAGAGCTTAGAGGAAGTTGTGATTCGTTTTAATAGTTACAAAAAAAACTACAACAAACAAAAATACATTTGAATTAGCTACAGAAAAGCAGGTTTGTATTATTTTAGTGATCGAAACCAGTGGTCGTATACGTTATTCCATTAGTAACCAATGCTGGATCAAATAACTAGACTGTATAATCCACAAAAATTTTTCTTACGCAATCTTTTGTAATTAACTACTAAATATTATAAAGCTTGTAACTATTTAATGCTAACGTACTGTTAAGTATAACGTATAGCCGAGACATTAAAATATTTGAACTCGTTTAAACACATTAGAAATTCTCTCTTTGAAACCAGATAAGCAAATTTCATTGTAAATCTCTTTGATAATGCAAATGTCCGTTCTGACAGGCCAATCAATTTCATAAAACGAGTCGAAATCTGTGACTCAATATGACACAATTCGGCAAACGGGCGCGAGACGGCGACCCAAAAATTTTTACGACGAAAATATTGTGTGAAAATTTAGCCAAGTGCAAGTCAGAAGAGCACCAAGTACCATTGTGGGATAAGAATCGGCTAATTTTGTATTTAAGTTTCGGAACTTCTCTTATCATTTGTTTTTTTTTAGTTACTGTCATAACCGCGAAAGACATACAAAAATCACAATCCGTGAATGTTTGAACTCTCTAGCTCTCAATTACCGTTATGGAGATATAGCGGAGAGACAGACAGATAGAGTTAATCACCGAAGTCTTAGTACATAATATAATCCGATTTTTACCCTTATGCGTATTCCCTCTTAAAAGGCCGGCAACGCTGTTCCAACCCTGATGTTGCGAGTGTTTATGGGAGGCGGTAGTTGCCCTCCATCAGGTAACCTGTTTGCCCCCTTATTTTATTTAAAAAAAAACCCTAAATATGTTGGTAGCACATGGTACAGTTCTGCGAGTCGCTGTAGCCGAGAGCATATTTCAGGAGTAATAAACTTTTAACGAACTTTTTAAATGATGACAAATTATGATTATGCAAACGATAATTTCGAAAAGACCTCATTATTTTCTCATTCTTGTTACCTCTTAATATTTCGTTCTTTTGGTATACGAATTGGATTTTTCATAATTGAAAACATAAGTGGATGAAGCGAATAACTAACATATTACAACCTTCGAATGAATACTCATTGTCCCCCATAAAATTTATTAAAAATTTTTGGGTAAAAATGAGTATTCATTCGTTCTTCTTTAATTTCAAATTATTATTAGTTCCGAAGCGTCCATTTACCAAGTCCGGCAGTTTTTAAAATGTTAGCTATCCGCTTCTTCCAATTATGTCTTCAATTAATGTCTGGTTTACACGTATTAAGTGAATAAGTAGTTAACTAAATCTTAACTTAATTTTAAGTCATTTAACTTGCAACTTGCTACTAAATTTTGTGTTTACATGCAATTAGTAACACAAAGATTATTTAAAATTTAGTTACCTACTTACCAACATAATACGTGTAAATCAGACATAAGAGAGTAAAGTATTATTCGTCGATGAGCGCCCGTGAGTCCATGATGGAATTTTTTTGGGCATGTAATGTTACAAACGACTTTGCAATAATAGTAACGCATATAGTTATAGTCTTGTATTTTCTTGCACTAGATCAAAAACTGATTTATAGTGGCATTACAGTGCCTGTAAATAGACTATTTTCCTACACAACACAGCCTTTATTATGTTTGCTGTCATACGAAAGTATAGTCAAACTGACAGATGGTTGGGATAAACTGACAGGTTTTCTTTGTGCATCCGTCACTTCAACGTCACTTTGTCTATCTTGCTATAGAAAGAAATTCTTTCTCGGTCGCCATGCTAGGGCCGCTGATATAGAGCTCCTCGGTAGTTAGTCTCGTTATGCTCCCGGAAACGTTTATTTTATGTTTTACTGTTTTAGCTGCTGTATTAACTTTAGCTTTACTGCTGCGTTAGAGTTGTGTTGAGTGTTCGGTTAAGGTGCGACTGTACTCGGCCGATCTCAATTATATTTTAATGTTTCTAATGACATTTATGGATAAATACTTAGACTCATCTCTCACTGGCGCACAATCGAAGCGACACGACTGCAGATTGAAATTAAATCCCTAATTTCATTGAAAGTGGGCAAGACGTTGCGTCGTCGTGCAAAAATTATACACACATCGACGCGTGTGCAAAGAAGTTGCTTTGATTTTGGGAAAGGATAAAGTGGTTAAAAAATTAAGGAGAGTAACTATCTCACTTTTAATAGAGTCGCTTACTTAGGACAAACTTGATATAGCCCCGATTGGAGCAGTTACTACAATTTCCTGCGGATCCGTCGAATGTAATCGAACCGCAGCTCGGATGCACTCGAGACTTCTGACGTCAATGCCGCTCAGACGATATGGTCACTGACATCATATAACGCTTGACTATGGCGGCTAAGCTGGTTACGATCTCCGCAGGTTATATTTGCGCTTTATTGTGATGGACCAAAGTGGGTGTGTGTGTCTTTAAAATTCAAATATGGGATTTCCCTGGATATATGTAGTATGATGAACATATCATTATTAGCTGAAAGACAATAAGGTCGCATCGATAGTCAGCGCTTAATTTTGAAAGCATTAGTGAAAAATTTTGAGATGCTGTTTTCATTTTTATAACAGCCATCTCGTTAGATATCTCCGGTGCCTTTAATCACGCTTGGTTTAATTAAAACTTAGTGTAAACTGGCGAAAAGGCCAAACGTAATTTTTATTCCTGTACGTAAATTTCTACTTCGACGTGGGGCCTTTCATATGAAACCTTAAAAACAAACCGCTCGCCATATCCTTAGGGAGTGTAATCTCTGGCATAGCGAAAGGACTACAATGCTTAACAACTTATTTTGTAAATCTGGCGTCGTATACTACGGTGACCTCGTTGATAGCCCCTGGAACTTCCGTGCCTTTAAGCTTTTTTGTCATAATTATTACTGGAAACTTTCACAATTAATTCCAACGTAATCTCAAACCTAGCTTTACTAAGCTAATTCGTTGCAATTATTTTTACCATTTGTTCCCGTGGTGCTTTCCTTTAAGTTCTTTGACTTTCGGTCGTTACAACTTTGTGCTGTCTCCCGCTTTGTTTTGGGGAGGGAATTCTACTACTTCCTACTCCTCCTATCTTCTTCTGATTAATTTCTTTGCGGGTCCCAAGGCAGTTTTAGCAAGTCCCTCGGGCTCCCTGAGATTACTTCAAAGGGTTTTCGTGGTTGGATACCGCTGTCGATCCTGGCGACACAGGAGATGCAGTGGTGGGAATGTGTGGTGGGCCAAAGCCCGTTGAAAAAAAAATACAACCACAACTAATGTATTATTTCCGGAAAGTCTATGTCTTAGTAAACATCTCATAGCTGAAATTATAAAGATAAAAATAACTATAAGTCGGGGCGGCATATTTCAATTTTTGCCCTAACTAAAAACAATTGAAGTTCCGGGGCTGATTGATAAAGGTCTCTTTATTAATGAACAGAGCATCTCGAAGAGTTTTTAGATTTGAATCGCTTTCTGGCAAAACCTTACTTTTTTATCTCATTACTAATCTAAGTTTAACAAGTTAGGGTTTGAGGGGGTGTTTTAATATTGTCATCATGACTCTGACGTACCCGTGTACGTGCCCCGTAGGAACTCCATACGGGACAGTAACCAGTAGGTAATACGTCCAGATTTATTCGTGGGCTTAAACCATAATTGCGTAATCCACTTGTAGTAGGCGATTTAGCCAATAAGCGTTATTGATACCAGCAAAGATATGGTTTAATTACCACGGCTATGACGTCAGTGCTGACCACACAGCGAAAGTTATTTCCATGTGATTTAGTGTTTGAGTGTTTGGTCAATCGATTGATGGTACTGATGGTGATCAGTGAAATTATAGTGGTGGAGGTTGATAGCTGAAGAAAGTTAGGGATTTTGATGACCCACGCCAATATTATGTACGCCTTGGAATGAGCTATGAGCGGTGTGTATCGATATGATACTATGCCGTGGGAGAGCCGTGCTTGGGCACGGTCACGTGAGTGATACCACGACCTTACAGAAAACTGGCGTGAAACGACGTTGTGCTTTGATTCGTTCAGTGAGTGAATTCACCGGTGGCACAACTTCCCTAATTCTTTATCCCTATTCCATCATAAGAGGTCGGCAACGCACTTGCGACTCTTCGGATGTCCATGGGCGACACGACGGCAATAGCTTTCTATCAGGTAACCCGTCTTGAGTCCTAAAAAAATTTATAAAGATTGCTATGATGATTGCAAAGCTGTCTTAAGCATGATATATTAAATTTTATCTCCCGCATCAGTTTCGGTGACCGTGGCCAGTATTTTATAAATCAACTCACGTGCTCAACCTCCTCCATCACCTGATTGTCAGAAGTATTTAGGATGCACATACAACGTCGATCATTGACAAACATGCTCATCTACGTAATCGATATGTTCATCGTAGGATATCAAATCTAGATTGGCTTGTCAAAGGAAGTTAATGTCACAGTTGATTTTATGGCCGCATTCAGGGTGCATTTAACGAGCTCTAGCTTTAATGACCAATTTAATAGAGAACGTATGCAGATAACGTCAAAATCAATCATAAAATTAAGTATTAGAAGTAATATAAGAGAAGTAATCATGTATTTCTCTGATGTTGGCCTATTATCTACTTGATTTTTGCTATAATTTGGACGAATTAAAGTGAGTGGTTACAGTTGAACCACCAGCGTAAATGCCCACTTTTTGCGATAAAACCGTGCGATATAAATTTGACAACGGCGCCAACATTTTGTGTCAGATTACCACGTAAAGTCATGGCTTCAACTATTGTTAACGCCCATCACCGGTATTTTCGCCCAGGCATTTTTGAACCAAGGTTGTAACTATAAGTTAGTGCTGCCCAAAATAATACTCAACTTATCCTAACTTTAGTTTCAACCCTCCAGCGACCGCGGCTCATTCTGAGGGCAGGAAGTACATTCGTACTTGGCACTCTACCAGCGTCTAGTTTATGATAACAATTACACTTGGAGCCCTGAAATGGCAGTAAAGATAGGCCAATTCATTTAACGTTTAGTGCACAATGTACGAGCTTTTACTGGATAGATGGATGGGAAGAGCATGTCATAAATTATTACATTAAAAGGTCACTTTGGAATTGTGTGTATAATGAGTTAAAGTGACAGATGTTTTTTTTTAATTTGTTTATTGTTGAGAGTGACGTACAGACAACTGCATAGTTTCTCCTATGATGAATCGGTTGTTTCATACGAACGTGTCCATTGGTACTTTTGCCCATGAGACCGATAGGGCTAGCGTGTTTTGAGGTGTTAAGTTCCAAAAATTCTAAAGTTGCTGAATTTTGGCACGATAATAGAGTGATGTCTAATTAGCTTATTTTTAAATTTTGTGTCTGTGTTGTGTTTCTGATTATAGATTTTTGAGAAATTCAAAATTTTGTGTATTCAACTTTAAAATTTTGACAGATAGTATTAGGCACTATATATTTATTTTTATTAACCATTTATCTTACTAATATTATGAATGTGAAAATTTGTGAGTTTGTAAATCGAATCGAATCGATCGTCGGGACCGATTTCGATAGAATTTGGCATGGAGTTAGCTGGTATCTTGGATTAACACATAGGGTATTTTTTATTTTCGACTAAGCCACGGACGGGTAGCGATGCGGGGCACAACTAGCTTAAAGGTTATGTTATATTTTAAAGGTTATGTTTTTTAGTCAGTAAGGTACAGACTAAAAAACATAACAAAGTTATTTAGTTTTATTGCTGACAGTACTTCGCGATAAATGATTTATGTACGTGTCAATATGCGGGCCATATGAAGTACCTGTGCCACTCATAGTAATTCTAGGTATAGCCGCATGAAAAGGCAAAAGAATTTTTTATTACGATCCCCTGATTGCTCCTAGTTACTTCCTATAATCCAGACTTCACAAAGCCAAAGGGCGCAATGTCGCGCACTTTTAGACAATTGCTGTGTTCTAGAATGCTAGGGTTTGTTAGCGGGGTTTTGATCACGAGAATTCTGTAACCTGTACAGTATAATTTAAGTTATCGGATATCGGATAAGTAATAAATTTTTTAATTGTTTCAAACTATTTTTAATTACCAGTTTCAATAAATATGTCATAATGTTGAATCGCGCTACCAAGTTTCTATCTATCAGAGAAATACATGTTCTTGAGAGGCTAAACTTGCTTGAAAACTACTACTGTTGCATATAGAGACTCTCAACATCAGATGAGTTGTAAGTACGTGACTTTTAAGCGGGAATAAGATCTCTTCTGCCACTCACTGAGGTGATGACTGTGGTATATTTTTCGTGATAAACGATGGCGAAAAGTTAATCCAAACCAAAGTTGTGAGGGTTCGAAAAAAAACGACGCAATGTTTCGAGAAAAAATATATGCCCTTACGCTTAGTTTGTCTCGGAGAAGGAACCATTGCACCCCTAGAATCTATTATCCTAGGGTCTAGATGAATGCGGCGTCTGAAATTATAATTTGGACTAAAACAAGGTGCAGGAGATGTTATTGTTAATTAGCGGCACACCGCGTCAGGAAGCGAGCCGTGTTTGTTTGTTAAACAGTTTGAGACGAACAACACGGACTGCAGTATGGCGAGGCAGACGTACGAAAATAAACATTTCAAAACCCGCTGAGATGTTCGAAACTGGCGATTTTGTAAACGGGTTATGGAGTGTTTTTTTAGAAAATTGTTTTTCTTTTTAAACTTCTATAAAATTATACATAATATCACTAAATTTAACATCGTCAGATTATTGACTACATTAACCCCCTTAGTCATAAAAAATTTAAGCAATATTTAACTAATCAACATTCGCTGTCACTTTCTGTCGTGTGACGTTGTCAATATTCCAGAAAGGGACAGTGAACCTTGATTAGTTAACACTGTTTAAATATTTTTTGAATAAAGGGGTTATTGTTTACGTCACGTCCCAGGGTATACTTAATGCCATGGAACCGACGAGCCTTCGCAAAAGAATTAGTTTATTATAAACCATACATGAAATATTGTTATAATTTATTGTACTTTAGGTTTTAGTGGAAGTTCACGAAACACACTTTAACAGATAATAAGAAATCGTCCTGAGCTTCTTCGATCAAAAGTACAAGACAATTTATTCAGGGCTTAAGCTAATAGCTTAGCGGTAGTAATAGTTATACCTTATAAGTTTTTTTGTCTGACTAGTCTCCAATTCAGCCCAAACCCAAGAAAGTTGATTGGCCTTCAACAAACTATCTTATGGTTGGTTGGTGCCGAACAGCTGCATTTCAAGGAGCAAGCAATCGACTATTACAACTAGTCAATAAACAAACAATTCATAACGAGATTCGGTGTTGCCGTCAATAAAATTACACAATATCAACCACTTTTGGCCCCCGTCCAAACGGCGCAGTGACAGCATAAAAACCGCCAATGAATCATTTCTTTGTGTACATATCACTACATCAGCCGTATACAAGGTCGAAATTGCACGTTAAAGTTTGCACGAACATTTTCTGCCCTATATTACATTAAGACACGCCTTGTTTAAAACGTATTAACATTTTTATAAGACAGTTGGAACGAAAACCGCGCTCTACATTTCTTATTCCGGAATAAAATGGATCGAGTATCGAAGTTTTTTTGTAGTGTGGCGGTACCCACGTTAGGCGTAATAATCCCGCATCGCTCTATCGAAGTTTTCGAAACACGGCGGTACATATGAAATGTATCAGCTGCAGCTGAAATGTATCACGTGGGATTCGGCCTGACCGAGTATAACACCTCTCTTGGTCTGAAGATCTTCCTTTGGCCACCATGCTCATCCCAACAGTAGAATATGCTATACAGGTTGGCAGTTTTTTATTTGGTGCTTGCTGGCTTAAAGCTGGACATTAGGCCTTAAGGACCTGAGTTTTCTGTTTCTCTCTCTCTTCTACGTCATCTGTCACCAGAGCTCGTCGTGGAAGCCACAATCAAAACGGACAAAAGTTGTATGAAAATTACATCTACATATATATTATCTTATTTGAATGGGTTCAAGGTACAAGTGGGTAACAAATATACCGTTGTAACGGCACATCAATAAAAGCAACAATTAATCCTTAATTAAAAATCGCGAATACAAGAGCAGTTATTCGAGTGAAAGTCGCGCTTGTGCTTAGTCACAGTTTAAAATACGGCGCGACTCACTGTATACCGCGAGATACTGCTTCCACGAAGAGTAAAGTTTGGTAGGTGTTAATATATTACTGTTAGTTGAGTGCGTCTTGTTTTGAGAAGTGTTTCGCACTAGAATTTTTGAAAGCATTTAGATCGTCCGTACCTTTGGTTCGCACTCGAGAGGGTGGGTGCCAGTACGAACCCCGGTGGAGGCGTGTACCAATGAGACATTTTCCGATCTCGAGTACATAATATTGTTGCTCATTGCCGTGGGAGAGCCACGCTTTAGCACGAATGGGCCGGCTTGACCGGAGTGATACCACGGCCTCACAGAAAACTGTCGTGAAACGGCGTTGTGCTGTGTTTCGTTCAGTGAGTGAGTTTAC
>JAOTAV010051982.1:0-16090 GCA_026546445.1 Cyclargus thomasi
AAATGTTGGGGAAAGCTACGAGAAGCTATTTTTATCTGACGGTGGGGACACGGGTCCCCCCTGCTCTTAAGGGGTCCTACCCCTTACTCACTCTCTGACGAGTGAAGACGTCAAGCACGGGATCCATCAAGCACGTCCGTTTTATACAGCACGGTGGCGCCCCCACTCGGCGTGACGCACATACCCGCGAATCAGCGATCACCAGATGTCGCCTTCTAGGTGTTGCCAACAATTTATATTATCTACGTCTTGTTCTGCTACCACACAAAACCCACGGCTGTTGCAGAAGATTTATTAAAACTAGTTGATGCCCGCTATTTCGTTGCGCGAAAATTTGTATATCACGGGAACTTATATTTTTCAGAGATAAGAAGTATCCTGTGTGTTGCCTGTTCATATTATTAGAACTTATTAGTTCCGTTCCGTTCAGTTCCGGAGATTAGCGCGTACAAACAGTCAAACATACAACTATTTTTTGTCGATTTGTGTTCTATTACTGTTCCCCATCACATTCATTACTTCGTAAAAATATTAATTGTACAGACACGCTAATTTTACTGTTTTATTATTCGTATAAATATAGAATAGACATTTTATGTTATATAAAATCCGTCAAGTGTCAGCCGGAGTTGGGCGCGTAATAGAGCAAAAAATAATATGATTTTCTCCCACGGCCAAATGTTAAAAACACTTTTTAGGTACTCTGCGTCCTCGTCGGGTTGTACTGTGGCTGCGTGGTGTGGCTGGCGAAGGAGCTGGACCGCCTGCAGCACGTAGCATCAGGTGTTACCGGGGTTACCGCGGGGACGTTGCTGGGCCTCTTCACCCTGGGCATCGTGTTCTCTAGAGCTAACTGTTCGGTGAGTGCTGGCTACTAACTACCTAATTGGTCGGGAAAAATGATTAAATGCAGATATACGTTAAGTCTGATGTCAGTCGACGGCCGAGTCAGTGCTGACTGAGTGTGAATAGTATGAGTTGGTTTTTGGCACCAAAACTGACATCCGTGACTAGGTCAATGTAAATCTTCTCTGATATAAAAAAAAATATTTTGAACTAGTTAATGCTAGCAACTTCGTTGCAGAAAAAATTGTATTACACGCGGGAACAGCCCGTTGACGGATCTGCGTACGACTGACATAACGCGACCAATTTACTTGGCTTTATTTCAGCTTCTCTGATTGTACCTCAAAAAATCTAATTTTTCTAGTAACAAATGCCTAACAATGCTTTTTCATAGAGTATACTTAATTTAAGCTATCTGATCACGTACAAACAGATTCCTAAATAACATAGATTATCTCGTGATTACACAAAGTACGAACACTAAAAAGTAATTTAAAATCGTGTGTTTGTCGATGATGTAATTCTACCATACAATGAAACCTGCTTTTTTAAATGGACTCTGACATTATACATATTTTGTTTCTCCAACAAAAAAATCACACTTTGAGTTATGAATGCAGTATTACTCCTTAAGATCTAAAGAATAATGCTATAATCATAACTCAAAATCTTATTTTTTGTTGGATAACACACCGATGCTTAACAGCGTCCAAATACAAATATCTATTTTGCAAGAACGTGTTAGGACTTAGGCTAAATCGCGTGGGAACCATACATTTACTCGGGAAAAACATTAGGTTTAAAAAAAATCGTATTTTTATTAAATCTCAATCAATATATACTCTTCACGTTACTTATCACTAAAACCCCTGTCATATAAGGCACGTATCACTAAACCCCTTTATTCACCAGGGGGCGCTAAGCGGATGCCTGCTTAGCCTGGTGCTCTGCGGCTGGCTGCTGGTGGGGGCGGAGAACGCGCTCGCGACGGGGGCACTGACCTTCCAGGGGAAGCCCATGCACACTATGGGCTGCGGCAAGAACTTCACAGAGGTCAACGTCACCACTGTTGTGCGGGAGGCTGTGTAAGTTTTTATAGTATAGTATAGTACTGCACTATAAAAAACCTCAGTAAACAAAAAAAATACTACATTTGTAATGTGGGATGGATATCAAATACAAAATACCAGGATTGTTGCGAATGCGTAAGTTTAGTTGTACGCGGATGTGGATGCGGATATGATGCAAATGCGTATGCGGATTTTAAAGGTTTTATTTAGATTTTAATTGCATAAATAGCTGAAAATCAATTTTGAATAAAAGTTAAAATAAAAATATTTTTTTATATTACTTTAACAAGAAAATTACACAATCATTTAGTTAACTTGTTGTACAATCAGAGAAGTCGATACAAAAATAGATCGTAGATCTGATTGATTTGGTCGGGGTATGCTAAACTCAGCCGAAAGATCGCGACTTATATGGAAATGACATATTCCAACCAAATGAAGTAGGTCCGCCCACTAGCTCTCTTTCAATTTCCCCCATTATACAGCACAATTTTAATGGCAATTTTAATGCCAATCAGTAACTTTATTCTACAAAAAAATCCGCACTGTTTGATGCGGGTGTGAATGCGGATGCAGATGTCTAAAATTCGATTGTTCCGCATTTACGGATGCGTATGGCAGCTACAAAATATTCGTAGCAACCCTGTACACATACTCTAAAGTATCTTCACTTTTATACCATACTATACTCTATATAACTCCAGTAATTCGTCTAGTTTCAGATAACTTGTGAGGCATTACGAATGCGATCACCGGAATTCTGACAAAGTTTTAATCTTAGTTTAGTAAGTTGATATCGACTTGCAAGTTTTATGCTCGATCCCCCCTCTCATTAAAACTATTATTATTGCTTGATTCTACTAGTTTTATGACTCGCTTGCGACTAGGCTGATCATTTCTAGTACATCTCTGGTGCCACGCGTTCGTGGCTACAGAAATTTTCAGGTTCATTCCGTTGAATCAGAGTCTACTAGGTCTCACGGTCCGAGAATAAATTTTAAAAAATTCGGGATAGCAAAATAAAATCCGAAACAGTGCCGAAAATACGGCCATGTGGCAATCCTACTTGCGACTGTAATGAGACGAAGAGTTGGTATCAATTTGAGGGCAAGTAAGTGAAACTTGTCGATTTTATGTTTATTTTATTTTGTGGTTGACATAAAACGTCGCAGTCCTCAAACTTTTTCATTTTTTAATTTGCATTCTAACATTTTACTTGCAAAGACTCCGTAGTTCCTACTCCATAAGGTTTCACCAGAATATTTTAAATTTTTCTCGATATAAAAAAATCCTAAGTTGCTAATAATTTTTAACGTTCATAGCGATAAGTATATCTTAATTAACATGGAGCTACGAATATGATAACACGTGACCTATAGAGTATTAAATAATATCGGATGGTGAAAAATTTTTAAGCATTTTTTCGTGGCATTAGCTCTAGTTGGGAGTTGGCAACGATCACTGAAAGAATCTTGTAGAACCGACGAGATCGATTTAAATAGGCCAAGAAAACGTTAAGTTCACTTCGAACCTCTTTTCTTCCAAATCTATTGAATATGCAAGGCTTAAGCCAAGGTAAATCGGAATTTTTGTAAGTGAAAACTCTTTAGGCCCATTCGGAGCTTTTGGAGTTGTGTCAAGTGTCAAGCCAACACAGGTATTAAGTACTTGCAAAATAGGTGAGCCATGAAGATAGTATGGATTTGTTACTTACGCATACTTGGAGTGAAAGTGTATTTTGGCGTACGTATAATTTTTAGGGTTACGCGCCAAAATAGAGCTATACGTAAATATATTAAGCACATTCATTTAATCAAGTTTGAAATTGAGAGCTCTTCTCTTTCAAGCATTACAATGTGGATACTAGGTAGTGTCATCTAATGTCATTTAATGTCATTATGATGATCATTCGCGCCAATATCTACACTTTCTGAACTCGAAAAAGGTCTGTCTAAATATTAAACAGGCATCCTACATTACGCCTATAATTTTCGACCGTTATTATCATTCATGAATAACAAATGCTATTAAGAACGAGAAAATTTTCTTCATTTCCTTTTTAAACGAGTTAAGAATGTTTAAGCGTAGTATTCCTTGTAACTTTGTACGTAAAATTTATTAAATGATAAAGCCTGTGTAATGAATAGTTAATGCTTTCAATTCTTTTAATATTATAAATATGAAAGTTTATTTGAGATTTACGCTAAAAGAACAATTTTGATTTCATTTTAGAAATACTATTAAATAAATAAAAAAATTAGAATTCAAAAGGATATTTGAAACCTCTATAATTCGCATCCGCATTCGCATAGCACTTGCATTCGCATCGAATGTGTAAACTCATAATAATCCGCACTTGCAACAACCCTGCTTTGTTACTGCACAACATACATCAGAGATACCAACAATCATTAGTATATCGACGGCAGAAACGGAAGTGGCTTATCTCAAAAAGACAAATTTACTCCAGAGCCAATAAAGAATTTAAAAATTTGTAACACATTAATTTAAACATGCTTGTTATATCATCCAATATGAGATATGTTCAAAATGTAAACTTTCTGTATTCATTAATTAAAGTGTAATTTTTGGCTGTGGTGTAAAGTTGAACTTTTTGAGATACGCCACTTCCGCTTTCTGTCGTCCATATGCTCAGGATAACTCATCACAATTCAACCTTAAAATCCTCTTCCAGGAAGATACCCACGAAGCCCATGCAGTCCATATTCCGGATCTCCTTCACATACTGTCCCTTCGCCGGGGCAGTCTCGGTGCTGATCATCGGTATCGCCATGAGCTACCTGACCGGCAAGGCCAAGACCGACTCCATCAACCCTGACGTCTTCTGCCCTCTGACGAGGAGCTTTCTCCACAAACTCCAGAACCGAAGTCCGACGGTGTCCATGGAGCTGAGACCACCAAATACGGAAGAGGTGTACTTGGCGCTCGACGAAGCTTTGAAACACCTGAAAGAAGTAATAGATCGATGATTTTTATGTGTTTTTTTATTTTCCATTTAATTAATAACGTCAGTGGGTGATAATTTGAAAATTGACATTTTTTGCATAAAGGCTTTGCTCACAAATTAATTATAGTACTAAAACTAATTCTACTAACTAAACAAAACAGATAACAAAATTGTGAGCAAGGACCGCACTCGCTTCTCGCCGGCCTGGCTTGATAGAATTTTACAATGATTTAAAATAAAAAAAAGATGAATTTATAATAAGGTCTGACAATCCGCTACTCTCTACTTTTCAAACTTTTAACTCCTAAGTTTTAAGGGTACAAACCCCTTTGAAACTTAGGAGTTAAGAGTAATTTTATTTGGCAATGTTTTTCCTTGGCAATGATCTGGTGGATAAAGTATGAGGTGTAAGTACCATACCGAAATCCATTTCACCCTCCATTATTCATGTAATATATCATAATATATTATGTTATGTATGTAATATATCACTCACGTCATTAGTTACCTGATCCAAATTCTTTGCTTACAAACCATTACTCAAATGATTATACTACTCGTATGTATTTTCCGTCCGTTTTTTTCTACCTTATTTTTGTATTTGTTTTTTACTATATTTTCTAGGGCAAATTTAAAAACATATTCCAACATAAATTTTATATGTACTTAGTAATTTTCTCTTACTTAGGAATTTTCGATAAAATATCTAAGTGATATTTTATCTTACCAACAGATATTTAAACATTGCCGAGGACTTCAAATTTTTGCCAAATAATTTAGCTTATGTCTTTTTCCGTGGTCAAAAATATAATCTCATATCTATCTATACATATAATAAAACAGTAAAATTAGAGAGTCTGTACATTTAATATCCTTACGAAATAATTAATGTGGTGCTAAAGAACACCAATAGAACACATATCGACAAAAAAAGTTGTTAGTTTGTCTGTTTGTACGTGCTAATCTCAGGAACTACTGGACGGGTTTGAATAAATATTTTTATTTAATAGCTATTAGGTCTAGGCAATATAAAGGATACTAGCAGGTTAAGTATGACTTAGCCTCGAAGAAATTTTTAAAAAATCTGCCAGACAATAAAAAACCCTTGACCCTTTTTCAAAAATCAATTCTATTTATCATGCTATAGAAACCCCTTTACGGTGACCATGCTAACAAGCTGGAAGAAAATGGTCAGATCAAAATCAATTTCCCTGAAAGCAGAAACATTTACTAAGCAAGTCCTCATTGTGTTTACAAAGGGACCATATTTTGCGAGTGCGTGCTCCGGTTTAAACACGGGGCATTAATTCCTAGACCGCCACTGTCTCGAGTAGGTGAGGCAGAAGGGGACTGAAACGACGTAAAACCACCTGAAGCTTAATACTTTAAACCTTGTATAAACCTGATAAGGTATGAATTCGAATGGCCGAAGGTTAATCTTTATCTTTTTCACAGGAGATTTCTGTCGCGCTTAAGCTTTGACTCGTAAAGAGTCATAATGGAGGAGAGATGAATTAGTCATACGACACTACAAAATCGTACACGATACTTTTATTGGGTTTTTAACAAACAGGATCTTTTGACCACAAAACGATACATAACTTTCCGCGCGTATATAAAAGGAAGTAATAAAAAAAGTTCAAAAATACGACAAAACATTTTGAGAAAAGGTAAGTATTATACCTTCGCTCAAGATAATAGATATGTTTCATAAGCCCTCTGTGAAAAAAATTGCCTTTTCCAAACAAATCGCGATTGTAAGCAGTGATGTGTTATCAATATGTTGTTGACAGTCGCGGTTTGTATCGAAATTTGACAGAGGGTTAATGGATCATACGGCCAATCTTAAGCGAAAAGACTCTGCCTCGCTTGACTCGTCTAGGAGAATGCGCAGCAAATATTTAAATAAAGTTCATATTTTACTTGAAAAAATAATTGTTTAAGCCTTGTGCGTATAGTCTTTAAGGAAGAAAGAAAAGAGAATATTCTGCATTTCAAGAAAATTTTTGTTTAATAGCTATTAGACCTGAGCAACATATATGATACTTTTTATCCCGGGAAAATGTACGGTTCCCGCGTGATATAAAAATTTTTGCGCAACGAAGTTGCGGGTACCAACTAGTAATTAAAATATACCTATGTCATATATATGTGGAATGCAATACTTTTTTGCGATTATGAGAGCTAAATAAAAATATAACAACTTTTATAAGTTAAACAGTGACATATAAATAACGAGGTAATGATTTTTAAAACTATTTAAGTTTAAGATTTCGACTTATAATTAAAAAAATATATTTTTTGAACATGGATTATAGCCTAACCTCCTATAGGTTATGCCATAATATTTAATAAAAATTATTGCGCAATTTTAGACTATAATATATATACACACACATATAGACTATAATAGACCTAATTAAAAGCAAGGTAACATGTAAGGGAATATATTTGTCAGAGATTGGCCATGATCGTGCATACTACATCAGCAAAATATATAACTGCCAACACAAATAGGGACTTTACAGGTAAGATATCTAGAGTTATAAGCTTGTAAGTCGATAAGCCAATTAGCTCCACTAAGTCCCGAGTCAAATGACTGATCGAAGCGGCGAGACACATAAGTTACGTTGTCATTCCGAATTAATGCACCGTTGGACCGTTTTGTCCGATTATGTCGGCGGAGGGTGGCCACAGTAATCGTTAAAACATGCGGTAACAATCCTATATGTTTGTACAGGACAGTCTAGATGGATTAAACAGGTTGGTTTTTGATTTCGTGTGCACTTTAGATAATTTCAACTACAGGTAATTTTCATTTCATAATAGCACCTCATATATGTATTATTCTTTTGTGCGTGTTTGTCACTGAACTCCTATGCGACTGGACAGATTTTGATGCAATTTTTTGGAAATTTTCAAGTAATTCAATTCAATTCTTTCCGATCCGTGAGTTTTTAAATAATTATCAATCTATTAGCCAACAATCATGAGCGTCCAGTATATTGCACCATCCTACTCTGGACTCTGGGATATTTCTGTGTCTCGGTTCATCGAGCATATAACCAATAGAGAAGTAATTTGAACCATCCGTGTCCGAAACTTATCAGTTTATTACCACTGATAAATTATCCGCCAACCAACACTCGCACTAAAACAATACGCACCAATAACTGACTGTGTGTACTGAACTGAACTGAGACCTGTGTCTACTCCGATACTTTCGACCAATCAGAGCGCAGTAGCTTTGGGCGGATTTTTTTCGAACAAAACAAATGGCCAACATAAACATCTACCATGTTGCCAATGATGCCAAACATCAAGACATGACATGAAGCTTTATGTGTAGTAGTAACATGTCCGAAACGCAAATCTCTGCTTCCTAATCCAACTGTCAAAGCTAAGCTGAATACAACAGTGTTGAAAAATTTTCTAAAGCATTTACATTTGTTTTACCATAGAGCACCTATTAAAATCCTAATGCTGTTGAAATAAGGGTCACGTTGGAGGTAAAATAGTTGCGAACGGGTTGTATAAGTCGGATAGTCGAGAAATTGAATTCCGATGGCAGCTGATTGCTTCCCTCTGACTCAGCTCCGTGGACTTTTCATATCATTGGCGCGATCCTAACTCTGGTTTTAGGGTTCCGTAATTGTGGAAATATTTTACGAAAAAAACAAATATACAAGTAAATTTCTACCTTCATTCTAATTTTGCGTAGTTTAAAGTTTTGTCTTCATATAACTTTTAGAACACAAAGACTCGCTCTAAAATTATTACTTCTATTCCTCTTGCAAAGAAAAACTATAATCAGATGAAGATTTCAAACTTATTAAAATGTTCTAAGTAATTGTTGTAGCTCTGTCTTATTTTATTTAGGCTTTGCATAATTTTACTTTATAGAGATTTTATAAAGGCCTTCTCTATATATCTGGGGGCCAGAGGCACGGCGGTGTCCTCGTTAAGACTAGCCAAGTATGCCGTAAGAGTTTCGTCCTGTTTTTAATATGTTAAGTTTAATATCAACACTAGAAATAGCTTCATCAGAATCTAATAAACCTTACTCGTAAGTTATAAAGACTAGCTCAAGATTGTAGCCTTTAAAGCGCCTTACTAAATAATCCAGAGGATAACAGCCACATGTCTTTGCTATTCTTCTACACGTCTGGCTAATAAAATATGCACTTAAAATTTAATTAACCCAGTAAATTCAAGTTTCATAGCGCTTAACCGTCCGTTAAGAACATTTATTACAACTACGTGTAAGTCGGATAATTCTTTAGTAAAGTTTGTGTTGAAACTATATTTCTTGAAAGTGCAGAGTTTCAAAGACATACGTTATAACTCTTAAACTGTGTTAGCCTGAGTTGACACTGACGACGAAAGTTTATAACTTTTAAAACGATAGTTTTATTAGTACTTTAAATCACTTGGAATTTTTAACCGACTGTTCAAGTAGGAAAATAATGTTTTTAAATTAGATTGGCGTTTGAATCGATTATATATCGACTACGTCTACTACTTAGTAGACTCTACTTAGTAAAAAGCTGGTTGGAATGTATGTATATCTTTGAGTAGTTCGAAATTTTCGTGTCAATGCCCCTAGACCGGTTATACATAATGTTATACCATAAACCAATGTTAAAACTAACAACTTTATAATCTAGGCTTTAAGTTTCATTTTCTAGCGACATTGCCTTAATGTCAATGTCACCGCCGTCATTAGAGGCACATAAGAAAATGAAACCTGTAGCCTATGTCATAAAGTTGCATTTTATCCGGCCGCAATATTCTCGTTCTCGGTTGACGGTGTTGGTGGATAAAAGGCCTGGAGGTATCAAACAAACATAATTTAAAGGATCTGTCGGTTTATACCAAAAATCCGCCAGTTTTCGATATGCTTATTCGTTTTTCTACGTTGGTAATGCTAAATGCAAAAGCTGCAAATTTTTAATAGCAAAGTTATGATTCTCCGGAAATTACAAAAATTACATCGATAAAAAAAATCAAAATCATTTATTTTGGAGTAAATTTGAATCAGATGTTTTCAGAATGTCTACATTAAGGATTGCCCGCACCGCGAGACCCCGCAGCTCCGTGGACGATAACCACAATCCCACGAACCACAAGTCTTACAACGCCACTATTTATCAGTCACTAGGTTCACTACAATAAAAGCATATCATGCACACTACCGTACTAACCGTAGCACCGCAATTAAGGCACTCTGCAACATTTTAAGGTTATTTTTAAGATATTATAATAATAAGCATAATACATTACCGTGATGTAAGTTAAGCTTCAGACTCTTTTGAGAATTCAATGCAATGTGTATGAGCCCATATCGTGAACCCAATATCAGCTGTAAGTAGTATGATATCTACATCGGCAAAATATCAATGAAGTTATCTCAGTTTCTGTGCGGAAAGCGGCGCGTGCGCATGTCTCGTCTGTGATAATAATATCAAAATGTTGTGGTTTTCCACACCTGACGGTAAGTCCACCAATATTTAGTTCTAAATTTTAGTACATTTTTTTTGTAAATTACCAAATTAATTTAGTAGATATTACAAAAAAATCTACGCTCCTCGAGTAATATCTACTTCTATTAGTTCTTTGGTCGCCGACAAGTTGCCTCAAATAATGAGTTACTAAAACACTACTACTTTGTTATATAATAGAATACAAAAGAAAGCAAAGTCCATTAAATATATTGGTATATACTAACGGTATTGTGATCCCGTGCAAGTGAAATTAGTCGAAAGTTGTGAAGTAAGTAATTTACGAAACGCTAATAAAATAATAAATGAATATAAATTTTTCTCCTACTGTCCTAGTAAAAAAATAATTTACATTAATCACAGCTTCAGGGCACAATTCTCGCGAGTCAAATTTGTGAAACTGTTGAGTAATTATTGTAAAAAGTTAAATATTAAAGAAATTTGCCTCATAAAGAATAATAATAATGAGAGATTTATTAATGATTTAAATAATGAAATAAAGTCGACTAATATGAGGTCCGGACCACGAATTTGTATATTAAGAGGTAGAAAGTGCGTAACTAGGATAGGAAATGACGAAAAAAAGTCATTTATATTAAACTATTTTCATTTTTAATATTATTTTTTCACATTTTTAACACACTTCAATATAAACATGTGAAAAAATAATATTAAATGTGTAACTTATAATAATTGTCTTAATTTTTTAAACAAACGCCTGTACAAGGTACTAAGTCTGTATTGTATACTCATACAAGATTTTTGCAAATAAAATCTTGAATCTCGAGACCATGGCATCAAAACATCATCAAAAGGAATTAACAACACCAAAATATTGTCATGTTCATACTTCTCTAGCCGCTCAAACGTTCACGTTACGGTAAAATGTTCAGGCGACTAGAGAAGCCCAAACTAGGTATTTCTCTGTGGACGTGTGCAAGGGGTATCGACTTATTTTGCTAAATGATTCTATATTATGTGGCATATGTTCTGTTTTTTTCAAAGTTGGTTTATGTGGGGTTTTCGAGTTTAAAAAATGTAAAATCATTGTGCATTGAATTTTTTTAAAAGTGTCAGTGGGACCATGCCATCAAAACATCACTGAAAGTAATTAACAGTACCAAAATATTGTCATGTTCATAACCATAGTCATACTTCTCTAGTGAGAATGCCGTGGCAAAACTTGTTCTTCTGTTCAAACAAATAAATGATGACTATTATTACTATGTTATTGATGACTAATCTTTAAGCTTCTGTTGCTAGCTAGTTTTCGTTTGCTATTTTTGTTGATAGCTATTATCAACAATTGTAATCTAACTACAGTCATTATCGTATCTTGTACCCGTGGTGACCTTAAAACGAAATGTTAATTGTTATTTTATGAGCTGCTCTTGTTAACTGATTTCTTTTATGTTCAGTCTGTATGTGACCAAAATAGTCTTTCAATCGACAAATTATTTTGGTATTTGTAAAGAAATAAATCGAAAATAATTGTAAATAAATACATTTTGTAATCTAGTAGGAGGTTTGGGAGCATTATTTTATTTTCTAGATAAAATTTTATAAGTAACTTAATACTTATTTATTTATAAAATACTACTAAATACCACATATACATGATGTACAAAGCTAAAATTGGTTATTTAACTACAGGTCTGTCTCTTGCATCAATTTGAGTCATATTAGAGTATCTATGGATAATTTAAATGAACTAGCTTCTGCGCGCGAGCAAAGCCATAGGCTAAAGCTAGTAATGTGTTGTGGGTAATAAACATGTATAATTATAGTGCCTAATAAATGAGTTGTAAAATTTGTTCCAATTGCTTGTCGGAGATTATATTCACAATAAAGATTAAAACATTTACTCTTTAATTAATCATGTTTTTTTTAAATATTTAGAGGGCAAGCGAGCAAACTACAAAAGTAAATACAACTGTCGTCGCCCATAGACACTTGTAACATCCGAAGAGTCGCAAGTGCGTTGCCGGCCTTTACGAGGGAATACACAAAATTTTGCGCAACGAATAAAAACACGAATCATTAAGTATGATTTTCACCAAAATTAATAAATAATTACTTCAACGATAGTAGAATGTCAAATTAACACCCAAAACTAGGAGTGTCAATTCTGGGTTTTAACTTGTTCTCCGAATTCAATCTATACCCACGATTACAGGTACACTAGCACCATCAGAAGAGTTGCTTTCGGTCGTGAGCGTTAGCTCGTTTTCCTACATATTAAATAAAAAAACTATTAAACATAACCGTAACCTTGCTTTTTGTGTTTTATAATGAAAAGAACTCGCGTATCTCGCTTAAACACATAGAGCAATTTACGTTATAGAGCGTCTAAATATCTAATTATTTGTTTCAGGTAAATACAGGCTGGAGTCGCTGTCACCAGCTTCGTTCGCTGGAGCTCTAACAGTAAGACTACTAAGTCGTATAAGAGTATTAGTTTTAATAGTTACTGCATAATGCATTCTGCTCAAAGTTTCCGGGAGCGTTGATATCGCCGAGTAAATGAAAATCTTTAGTAGCGAGAATTCGGCGCAAGGAACTTAAATGTTTCTAAGCTTAAGTATAATTTCCTTTTCTTTTTGAGATATCTATAGACAACTGTCGAAGAAATGATTCATTTAAGAGGGCGATAAATGCGAAATTGACAATTGCATAAATCCGTTTTATACTTAATAATAAGTTACGAATCGTTTCATTTTTTAAACACAGATACTAAATGATATTTGTGAGCTCCTGTAGTCGCGATAAAAATATCACAAAGATGCCTCTTATTTTCACGCATATTTCTTCGTTTCGCAAAACGATGCAATCGACGGACGGACTCAGTACAAAATTCTGTTGCCGAGTAGTAGTCCTGTAGAAGCGTTTTTCATGTATATTTATCGAGTTATAAAGAAAAAACTGTTCTGTTTATACCTGGCATATGAATAACGGTCGTAAGTGTTAAAAGAAAAGACGATGTTTTATTTTTTGTTTTATTCGCCCCCTTAACCAATTGGCGCACCTATGTCATTTGGTTGAAAGATGTCAATTTCATATCACCCGAGACCCGGCTGTGTATAGCATAATTTTGCCCGTGGCATTGCTTGCGTTAACTTTGATTCTCTATTTTTTTGCTTGAGGTAGATTTTTCAAATTCCTTTCTCAGGGGAAGCCTACGTAATAACATCTGTATGTCTGATTTCAGCCCGATTTGTCCAGTAGCTTGGGCTGTGCTTTGATAGATATCTATAATATCAGTACGTTAGTCAGTCACCTCTAAGTTTTATATAATAAGTGATAAAACTTTGAGATTTGTATGTGTCACCTATATATACTTTTTTTTGATCTCATGCCGCTAGGCACTTGCAAATGAAAATCACAAAAAAAAACATTTAACTTTCAGGGCTTTTACTTTCACAGTGACCTTAATATAAGGAACACATACCCACCCTAAAGTATCACTAACTTTTGTTACACCCTATATATTATACTTAGACAAAGTACATTATATAAACCAAAGTACATTATATAAACTCAAAAGTGTCTGAGTTTGACCTACTAACCTTTGTATTATAAATACGCTGGACTGACGATAAGCCTAGCCATGGAAAGGCGATTCGATATGCGGTATTTTGGCGCTGATGACAGTGACGAGCGGGAAAGGAACTAATGAGTTTTACATAACACGCACTCTTTTATAGTTTTTCTATGAATTTCCACCACTCATTTAAACTTAAACTATATATAAACTACAATATAAAAAAATAATACAAAATAACAAACAAACTTTTCGCGTCAAAATTTTAGCTAAACACTTTGTATACAAAATTTAGGCGGACATTTGCAAATGACGTTAGATTTAATTCTTTACCCACTTGTTTCTACACGTAATTTGTCTCGGTAAATAGCTGTCATTTCAAGGGACATCATAAGTACTCAAGTACAGCCATACACCAATTGAAGACAAATGTGAATGAAGCAGATAAGTAACATTTTAAAAACTTCCGGATTTTTGCGTTAATGGATGCTTTTGGATCTGAAAAATGAATTGAAACTTAAGATAATTTGGATTTCACGTAGCTTGATACACTAGCTAGAAAATAAAAATAGGTAAGTTACAATATTTGTAAAAATGTTATGGGAAAAAATTAGAATATACTCGAAGGTTGCAAAATTCTAGTTATCCGCTTCTTCCACTTATGTCTTCAATTATGGTACAGCGTAATATATAATAGATGTCATTGGTTTGACTAACCATACGTCATATGGAGCGTCAAGTGTCGCGTCGCGTCACTCGTGTCGATGCAGTGTCGCATGCTGCTCTCCTTCAAACTAGTTTTGAAACCTTTCTACTGAAATTATGCAACACTGAAATGCATTGTACGAGGAGTACGTACTTTTACGTTAAAAACTCGCATTTTCCATTCTGTATGCCGCCCACTCCCTCAATACTTGTTGAGTACCCGTTTTGTCTAGTTTTATATGAAATAATAAGAATATAGCGGAATTTCTTTGTGGATTTCGCTCGGAGAGTTGTATGAAATGTTTTGCAACACTTGCGAGTTCTCGCGGCCAATATTACTAACTATTTTACTGCATTCTACGCTTTTTTGAAACATCCCCGTTGCTTTCTAGAATCTCTAGACTTTGTGTTTTGTTATGCAACTAGTGTTGTTTACTACGTTTAAGGTTTACATTGTTAACATAATAGTTTACCTAATTTGAAGCGCTACTTGCTTCCGTAAGTAGTTGTTATATAATAATATGTAATAATTTTATAGTAATCAAATACTTAAGGTTTCAAAGGTTTCTTTATGCCATTTGTTTATTATTGATGCAGAAATAATGTTTTTTGTGCGATACAAACCTCGTGTACATGTTGCTGAAAATTGTACCATAGCACAGAATAAATTAGTACGTCTAGAAAATTCTTATTCTAGATTAAAATCTTAATCAATTAAGTATGTCCCATGTTTTATCGTCAATGATATTGTAGTTAGAGAGTGTATTATCGACTCTAATAATTGTTCAAAGTAATAATAAAATTAGTATATCTTTTTAACAACTCGACTTCGATGTCTGTCCGTCTGTCTGTCTGCCTAACCATCTGTCTGTCTCTTTTCAGGCTGTATCTTAAGAACGGGAAAAGCTAGAGAATTGAAAATTTCACAGAATATGCATTTCTGTTGCCGCTATAACAACAAAATAAATTAAATATTTAAAAGTGGCTCTAGTACAAAAAATATGTTTTTTCTATTTCCTTCCTTTATAAAAGATTGATAGATTCAACACGTTTCTCATTGACAGCGTGGTCGAGCGGTTAGGGCACCGGAATTTAAAGAGCTGAGAATTCAAATCCTACCAGACAATTTTGCAAAATGTTTTTTTTTGCCTATTTTTCTTTTTAAACTTAGAACTTTTTTATAAATTTAAAAATTTGTTGTATTTTTTTATAAATTTTAGACTAACAGAAATACGTTTTCCCAATTTTTTTGCTCTCGGTCGGAATCCTTCGTGTCCGAGTCTAATTTGCACTTGGCCTTATTTATTACTTTCTTTAGTATATTATAATATATTTTAGTTTATAATAGTTTTTAATAATATTATGATTTGTATATTATTGTAACAATAAACTTTTGAAAAAATATGAAATGGCCGCTCTGGCACGAGAAGAAGTATTGGCAGTCGTTTCCGTATCTGTA
>JAOTAV010051993.1:0-16084 GCA_026546445.1 Cyclargus thomasi
TCGGCGGGATTCGAACCCGCGACCCCCGGCGTAAGCTACCAACGCGCTTACCAACTGAGCCACAGAGGTCGTCAAACTTTAAAGTATAAGGTTCTTACAATTTTTTTTGTTTACTGCTCGGCTCTTATTGGTCGTAACGTGACGTTGCCTTCCTCGATAAATCGACTAACCGACACAAAAATATTTTTTCAATTCCGGCCAGTAGTTCCTGAGATCAGCGCGTTAATAAAACTGTTGCGACGAGTAGGCACCGCAAAGGAAGATCTTCCGACCGAGCGAGATGGCCTGCTCGGCCAGGGCCGAAGCCCCGTTGACGTCGTTTCAGTCGTTCTATATATGTTCACCGTTCGCCGGAACTTCGATAGCGCGATGGAGGATTGTTAGGCTAATTGTGGACACCGCCACAAAACAAACAAATAAACATTTAAAGTCATATAAAAATCATATAAAGTCTTGTTTAGTGGAAGCAGCATTGTAGTGATGTACAGTACACAATATATGACGGATATAAACATAGAAATCTCCCTGGGAATGTTCCCCCTGGCTTTTATTTGCATTGGAGCGAAAATATTTAATCAGGCGTATAATCTTAGAGCTTCCTTCGCCCGCTCCGTCGCGACACAGTAGAAACTTATACAGTATTACGTCTTCATACACGAGTCCCGAACTATACCTACGCTCTTGGAGCTCTACTTTCAGACGTCATATTTCAATATTCGGACTCGCCGAAATGTTGCCGTCCTACTCTTACAAACGTGAAAATAATTTAGATTAGGACGACAATATTTGAAGACATAAAGTGGAAGATACGGTTAACTAACGATTTAAAAACTGACGCTCTTTTTGCATAATTGAAATTTTTTGGACCAGAAAAACTATTTCAAACTAATAAAATGTAAAAAGCTAGATGATTAAGCAGGTAAATTTCAGGATATTATAAAATTTTAAAAGAAAAATAAGTGATTGCTTCGATGATGTAAAATGTTAGTTATCCGGTTCTCACTTATGTCTTGATTCGTCCGAGTCCCAAGATACGAATGTGCCCTTTGAGAGTAGGGCTGTGCCCTGGAGGATTGTCATCGGCAAGATACAGTCACTTCCACCGTGTTCAAGTTTCCCAAAACAATTTCTAATAAAACTATATAGCTTAATAACTAAGAATTTTGTACCTGTCTCTGAAAATATTTTTTCGTTGTATGTTTACTAACACGATTAGCTGTCTATTATAATATTAACGTTAGATGTAATACTGTACTGTGTATACTTCTGCCGTACTCGCGAATCGTGCTATGTAGATGTTATGCTTTGTCACGCGAATATATTATGTACTATCTCATGACCATAATATCAGTGGCGTAGCGAGGGTATCCGCCGCCCGGGGCGGAGGACAATTTTGCCGCCCCCTAGGAGAATTTTGGCACCCCCTTAGTAAGGCTTTTCAATTTTTATTTTACAAACATTACGAGCGATTATTCATGCGGATATTAATCGATCCGATTTTTTTTTTATATTTTTTTACTGTTAATCCAAGATGTTATATTTTAACTTAGACTAATTTGCACTTAGATAAGGTATTCCTAGACTTCGCCATAGAATAAGTAGTGAAATATTCTACCCTTTTTGTAATGGCTTCAATTTTGTTGTTTTATTAGAAATATGTAATGGTCAAATATTTGAAATATTTTCTGTGAAATTTATCCGCCCCCTAAAAAGTGCCGCCCTGAGCGGACCGCCCCCCCCCCACGCTACGCTACTGCATAATATAGAATATAGATACAGTGGGGTGTATTTTAAATCAAAGCCCAGGTTTCGATTAAATTTTTAAATAATAAACACTTATCACTTATAATATATTAACGAGCGGACCCGACAGACGTCGTCCTGGCGGTCTTGGTTTATAAATCTCAACGATTCTCAAGTCCCTTGAACACACAATTTTTCTTAAAGCTCGGTCTAGTCGTGTCGAAGTAGTCACAAACATGACATAAGTATTATATATAATAAAAAATGTAATGAGGCTCAATATTTATGTTAGATTATCCAGGACTGACAAGGGCTTTATTAGTGTCTGTAGAAAAAATATATTAGTATTTATTTTATGTTCGTCAAAATGTTTGTTTTCTATTTCATATCAAAAACAATTTCTATTTTTTTTTCTATTTCGCTTCACACCACGTACCAGTACAAGTACCTAAAGGAATTGTGTTACGGGTACCAGACAACAGGGTACTAAACACATATTTAAGATTTTTATTATATGAAACACATATTTAATACACATCCACGCCCAGGAACTTCGAAAAACTTTCGTCCCGTCGGCGGAATTCAACCCGTGACCCCCGGCGTGAGCTACCAAGAAGCTACCACTGCGCCACAGAGGTCGTCATCATATCAAAAAAAAACTTTCCGTTGTTATTTTACGAGTGAACCGTAAAAAGTTATTGCTAAAACCGGTTGTAGTGTGTTTGTATGTGTTTTATAGTTTGAAACTACCTCTTTATGCTTTTTTATTGCTTGTACGTCATAGTCGAAATATACCATTTGGGTTTTTGTACCATCAAAGAAATTGATATAGAGCCAGTCGTCGGACGTTCGTTATTTGGACGGTATGTGTCTATTTACTCTAATTCGTGAGTAACGCGGCCAACTTACTTAGATTCGCAATCTAAGTGAATCAACTTCCCTGACAGTTTAATAGTATTAGAATTTATATAAGTATAAAAAGCCTAGTGATAAAGATTTGACTTTCGTGAGTTATCATTTATATTCTAAATATTCCCAGAACTGAAAATATTTCCGAAAATCATAATCGTTACATAAAGATATTGATGCTAACAAGCAACAATTACTTGTGTGTTCATAATATAAAATAGGGATAAGTAATATAATTTTAGACAGAAAAATATAATAGTCTTAGGGCTTGTTTCACCGCTTACAGATAGTCTATCCACAACAATTATTTGACAGATGTGGTATGGAGAATCTGTCAAAAAATTTGTGGACAGCCTAACAGAAACTTTATCAGTAAACGGTGAAACAGGCTCTTAAATTGCCACAATATATTACTGTAAAGTAACACGTGCCTGATAAATCTTCTATCTAGAGCTTATAAGAAGCCGTATATAAATCTATAACACCCGTCAGATCGCCCGCGCCGGCTCGCGTAATTCATAAAGCGATATTTGATCAATGGATATTCTTTAGCGGCGATTTTCTGCACCATTAGAGCGGCGGGCGGTGGGGCGAGCGGAAAGTGACGAGCGGATAGCGACGAGCGGCAAACGACGAGCGACAAACGTAAAGACAAAATGTTGTCGACAAATGTCGGCGGCGTCGGTGGCTTAGGTGTGTAGCACGCCTTACAAGTCACAAATCGCTCGACAAGCAACAAAACATTTATCTTATGTCTGGTTTACACGTATTAAGTAGATAACTAAATTTTAACTTAACTTTAAGTTATTAACTGCACACAAAATTTAGTAGCAAGTGGCAAGTTAAGTCACTTAAAATTAAGTTAAAATTTAGTTAACTACTTCTCTACCTAAAACGTGTAAAGCAGACATTAATAACTTAAAGTTAAGTTAAAATTTATTTAACTACTTATCAATCTAATACGTTTAAACCAGACATTAACATGCTACTCTAAATTTTGTGTTTATATGCAATTAAAAACTTAAAATTAAGTTAAAATTTAGTTAACTACATATCAACTTATGTGTAAGCCAGACATTAAGAGTGGGTTAATGAATGGAGCTGTGGTAGTTATGATGATGATGATTATTATTAGCATAGGTTTTTCGATATACTGTAAAGATTTTGTTCATAGAAATAAACAGATTTTTCAATTATTTATTAATGTAATTTACATAATAGCATATGCCTTCAGTTCTAAAAAACAACGCCGAAATACCTAAATTTGTATCTATAAAGAATAAGGAGTTCGTTTAGCTAAGGAATAATGGTAGATACACCTTATCATACCAAATTCCAAATCTTACTTTTTGTTGTCAAACGATTAGAATACCTTTCATAAAACCGTATAGTATTGTCTTAATATATTTTCCCTATAACTTTTAAGCTATTCTAGGGTATAATAGGGTCATATTGTGATAATGAATGCTGCTATGCAACAAAGAAAAGAAATTCAAAATCGGTGTGCCGATTTAAAATATATCTACAGCCGAGCGTATATATCCTCCTTATTTTAAGAAGTCAGTTAAAAATATATACTTTCTTTTTAAGTAATGATCTCACTTAGTACAACTAAAAGAATTAAAATAAACTATTTATATTGTAACGTTTGTATATTCTATATATGCACCTAAAATTAAATAATTTTCAACTAAACGACAACACGAATCATTACTTTATGGGTACAAGGCTTATATTGTAAAACCTAATCCTAAACGACTCACGATATTACGTCATACCCGGGCAATTCGCTATGAAATATTGTACAAGGTGACCTCTGGCCCACTCCGCACATAAACGACCGATTTATTTAACCCAGCTCATGTTGTTATTAAATACTTAAATATGTTACGTCGTACAAAAAGTTGCAGAATACAGCCACGGCGCTGGAATATGAAAACGTATTAACGTTTGTAGAGATTTACAACTTAGATGTGACAGGTAATACATAGAGTTGATGTGCGATTTTATGTAGCCTATCTATTCCTCATAATGTATAACTGGCGTAAGCTACTGCTCAGTCACTGCGCCACAGAGGTCGTCTTTTTTTGTGCATAATGCCGTAAGTGTTACAGTTAAGCTCGTGTTGATACGGCTGAAAAAATAGTAGACTGGATTTAATATTAAGCAAAGATATGCATCAGGAAAGCATAGGATTGATGACTATGAGTGTAGAGATCAGTGAGGCCTTACGAATAAGAGCGAGTGTTTCAGAATAATCTATATATTAATACACGAACGGAAAACTTTGCACTCCTTTTTACGAAAGACGCGTAGACGTAACAGCATGAAATTTCTTCCGGTTATAATTGATATGGAGGAGGAGCGTAGAATACCAATATTATTTTAAAAAATACTTTTATATTACATATTTTTAATAAATAAAACGCTACGCACACTACAATATTTTGACGTACACGAAATATTCTATTGTTTATGGTTTGATGTCTGTGTTATTTTTAAATAAAATGCACTGGAGTCTGTGATTGAATTGGGAATAGATAATAAATTTTCATAAAGCTCTAAAACTATCTTAAATATTTACGGTCGAATTTATAGCAGCATTGTTTCATTGTTGCAATCCCGGGGACTAAATATTATGTGTGTTAGGAGTATTCCTACAAGAGTTTACCTTCACATGCCATATCTTTATCAGCATAGCTCTGCATTGCGTGCACGCCTTGTGACTTATGAGAAACGCTGAGAGGAGAGCTCTGCAGGTAAAACTTGGACTATAACTCGACTCGCCGACACCCTACCCCGGCTTCGTGGCTTGTTTATAACTGGCGCCCGCTATGCTAACTCGGATTATATTTGCAATGCAAAAATCTTGTAATGAACTTAACATTGTACCTTGTGTGTATAAGTGAGCAGGTATTACCTTCTGACTTATACGCACAAGGTACAATGTTAAGTTCATTGCAAGATTTTTAGAAAGTATTCGTAGTACCTACTAGGTACTATGAATACTTTCTAGGGTTCCGTACCTTAAGGGTAAACGGGACCGTATTACTAAGACTTCTATGTCTGTCCGTCTGTCTGTCTCCAGGCTGTATCTCGGGAACGGTAATAGAAAGTAATAGGTAAAAATTTCGCAGATTAGGTATTGGTGTTTCCGCTATAACAAAAACTACTATTTTATTCTACTTTAGAGTATGTATATTGTATGTGTGTCCTTCACAAAGTCCTAAAGTATAATCTATTATACAAAAAATAGTCGGGTTTTCCTTCCTGATGATATGACTACAGAACGCACGAACCTATTTCCACGATTGTGCATCCGTTGGAAAGGTCTCGGGCTCCGTGAGGTTCGCACCAAAAAAATTCTGAAAAAATTTCAAGAGAAAAGTTATTACACGGACGAAGTCGCGGCAAGCAATTTACTATTGTCCTTAAGTAGTCTACTAAATATTTAATAGAATCAGGCGTTACTTTGTGGAAATCCATAGTTCCTTAGTTATAGTATTATTATCCATAGTTATAGTAGCCTTCAAGTTTAGTAAATTAAGTGCACTTAAAGGACGTTGTTCGTAGAGTCCACATCCTGAGGATGCCCCGGTGTTGGGGCTAAACGCGTGTCGAGGTTCTCAACCCGCATTACTTGCAGGTTGAGATTAACTTTCGCGGAATATTGCTAAAAATCTTAATCTACTAAACTTGAAGTCTACTGAATGATAAAACATAAGATTGTTACTTATTTCCGGATTTAAATTAACTTGTACAATATGCGATTCAATGGTTAAAAATATACCTAAAAATACTAATCTATATAATATCCTATATAAATAACCTTTTAGTGCTGGGAAACTTTGAAAAAGTATGAATTTAGCGGATGTAAAGGGAAAGGCATTTTATAGACCCCACATCTCACAACGCCGCGGCGAACAAAATGCAAAAATCTTCACGTCGATGCTTAACATATAAATGGCTATCAATGGGTAGATTCTGTTCGTCTGGCGACGCGTGATAAGGCGCGGGGCCCGCTCTAAGCTCGTCCTTATGAAATTGTGAAAAATTACTATCGAGCCACTCGGATTTTGGTATGCTGACTCAGGCTGCTATGGTTTTAATCTCTGTGTGAGTTTATATTACCAGGATCATCGAAAAGATCATCTTAATGTTGAAATGGAAAACTTTGTACCCCATTGTACAAAAGACGCGT
Source organism: Cyclargus thomasi (assembly GCA_026546445.1). Classification (NCBI taxonomy): domain Eukaryota; kingdom Metazoa; phylum Arthropoda; class Insecta; order Lepidoptera; family Lycaenidae; genus Cyclargus; species Cyclargus thomasi. The sequence continues at coordinate 6,854 of JAOTAV010051993.1, forward strand.
AGATGGATATGAAGGAGGAGCGTGGAATACCAATATTATTTTAGAACATGCTTTAATTTTGCATAGTTTTAAGAAATAAAACGCTATGCACACTACAATACGCACACTACAATATTTTCACGTGACACGATAATCATACACGAAACATACTCCTTTACCTATGGTTGAAGTCTGTAATTTTTTAAATAAAATTTAAGCCAAATTGAAATATGTGATGGATTTGATAATAGATGATTTTTTTATAGCTCCTCTACACGATGACCCAGCTTTATAATAGTAAATTTTATTTTTTAAAATATTTATAGTCGAATAAAAAAAAAGAAATTCGACGAAGAAGTTATTTTTATACATGCTCAGCTTTTAATAATCTTAGAACAGGAAAACACGGAAATTTAATCTCAACGATGAAAAACTAGTTATACACATGGTGTAAGAAAAGTAATAAATTATTGAGATTGTTTTAGAGAGTACCGTGAAAGCGAGAAACATTTTTTGTAATTTATATGGGAAAACACTCCTGCTACTTTAGCCTGCCCGTCAAGTCACAAAAAAAAAACCTTAAAGTGCCATAACTTTAAGGTTATATAGACATCACTGTAAATTCTACACGGCGCGAACAAACATTCCGCAAAAGTGCACTTTGATGCAATCCAAATTGCACCCTCAGTTCATGGCCGAAGATAAAAAATAGCTATACTCGATTAACAACATTAATATTTAAGATGCACCCTCAATTCAATCTTACGCCATGAACTGAGGGTGCAATTTGGATTGCATGAAGGTCGTGTTTGACAAACGGTTTGTGAAACACGACCATTTACAACAATAATATCTAAAATGCACCTTCAGTTCTTGGCGTAAGATTGAAAATGCAATGCATCATCACCTTTGTGTGGTTTTTGTTCACGCCCTGCAAAAATCCCTTAACCGGTGCATGATGGTAGGTCAACATGTAGACATTCTGAAAACATTTCATTCAAATTTACTTAGAACTAAATGATTTTTATTTATTTATTTATTTATTAGTACATCCTGTACATGTTTCGTGCTCGTTACGTGTGCAACAATATCATTATGACAGAGTGTATGTCGGACAAGCACTTAACATCCCGGCTACGTCATAACATACAGATATATTATATGTCGCTCGTGCTTAATAGATACAATCTATTATAATATTATGTACTACACTAATCATGTATCTTGGAACAGATACCTTGTGGCCTATTGGGTGATTATGATCGGCCATCCGAATCAGTAACAGGTTCGATCCCGTGTGCCACTTTTCTTTAAAAAGGCTTCTTCGCCTATTACAGAAAAGCAATAATAATATAATTTATGCAATCCATACTTATATTATAATGTAAAAGTAGATTAATTTATTGGTCCTTCCTTCACGCCCTGTCGAAGAAAGTAATGGACCTGATTTAAGGTATGTGAAGGAGATTAACTTCAGCGAATTTTGTTCTTGAAAAAGCATCATGTTTCTAAGAGATTTTCGACGCAAGTGCAAGGAAAAGCTAGTAAGTAGCTAGTCCAGTATCTTAGTGATTACAATTAAAGCCCCGCTCAGATACATTTGTCTCATCCTAGACTTTTATTTAAAGGAACTGTGGATCCGTGGTGCGGTAGACCGCGAGTTCAATCGGAAAGCAGTCGCTCCCGTCTGCGGTCATCGCCCCTTAATCCCCGGCGCGGGATCGAACCCCGCTCATCAGTCTGACGTCAGACCCTATCCACTACTCCATCACACCACATTCTATTTTCAACTCTTAAAACATTTCCATTAAAGGGTTAAGTTAATTATTATAAGGAAACAAATTTTAATGAATAGACTTAATAGGATATTTAGGACAATGTAAAATTGTTACAAACGTAATATATCACATCATTGCCTTTGTTACGAATAGCATAATATTGTTAAGAATAGTACCAGAATAATAATATTATTATCTGGGCTATTACAAGAGAGCGTATTCCCTCTTAAAATGTCGGCAACGCACATGCAACCCTGATGTTTGCTCGTTTACACCCTTATTTTAATTTTTTAAAAAAAGTTTTAATATTATTTATTAGCAAGCTGTCGATTTCGTGTCGGGCTAACAAGCTATACAAATACATACAACTCGCAAATATATCTCGATTCTCAGTAAACAGCAGTTATAGCACGAGCGAGATACAAACAGAGCTCCTAATTATATTCTATCTAGTTGACTAATAGATCCTGCGATATGGAGCCTCGGGGGCTATGTACAGGGGGTTGCCATATCCATAAATTTAAATATATCGACGATTGTGACTCAGTGATTGAGTGTGGAGGCTTAAGCCGAAGGTCGTAGATTTCCGCCTGGTCGAAAATTTTAAAATATACCAATTGACCCCGCAGACATTGTCCTGCCGAGCTATTTAGTGAATCTAAACCATTCTCATATCCCCTTGAAACTCACAAAAAATTTCATCAAAACCGATCCAGTCGTTTAAGAGAAGTTCAGTGACATACACACTCACAAAAGTACTCACTATATGTAAAGATTTAAATAATAATAATAATAAAATCCACTCACTATATATAAAGATGTATCGTTTAAAAGTGTTCAGTGTATATTTCCGTTGACTGGTACCTGAAACACTGACTCACCGACAAAGCGATACATCGACACAGCACAGCCCCACCCGGGCTGCGACGGATCGGGCTTCAAAATTGACATGAGGATAGATTTTATGACTAAGGCATCCTTTGACCTTTGTGGCTCAGTTGGTAAGCCCGTTGGTAGCTTAAGTCGGGGGTCGCGGGTCGGAGTCCTGCCAACGGAACAAAAAGTTTTTCAATGGGTCTTGGATGTGTATTAAATATGTGTATCATATAATAAAAATCTTAAATATGAGTAAAGTATAAACACAAGTCCCCCGGGTACTTAGCACGGGGCCAGACTGATGTGGTGTGCAGTGTCATCATGTTATTGTCATTATTATTACTATCCGTTAAGAATGGTCAGTTTGAAATTCTACTCTAAAGGTAATAAAATAGGGGATGAATTTTTGTATGAAATTATTTTTTTAAGGCGAGTGACGCTGCGAGCAAAGTCCTACCATATAATTATTACATTGTGGCCCTTTTGAAATTAACTTTTCGTTATCCAGAATAAATTAATGTAGAATTAACACGTCCTAAAAATTCCTCGTCGCTTCATTTCCACTACACCGCGAGGGGGCTTCCAAAACATCGTGGGTATTCCACATTACATATTTACTGAGCTTCATCAGCTAATTAATAAAATTACTAAATAACATCCAGTACATTATGCCGCTTCCATTGATGTAAAAAAAAATTTACTTAGTCTCACTTTACACAGTTTTGCATCGATAAAGTTTGACTGCTTAAGTGTACAGTGAGTTTTCGTCCGACTTTTTGACGCCCATGACTGCCTCATCTGGTGGCACTGGAGTGGCACCGCCAAGTCGAGCGCGAAGAAAACACTTTTGATAATATTTTATTCGTTGTGGGTAAAAGTCAACGGCCAGTCGTATAACATTAACTATAACAGTAAACAATTGACGGAAAGGAAAGAGCCTTTGACTTAGCACGCCTCTGTCTAGATTTCATTACTTTTTATGAATAAACAAGCAGCTCAATCGAGACTTGGCCTGTTTTTTTACAGAATGTTGTTGGTGGGTTATTATCTGAGCACACTGTATAGTGTATAGTAACAAATAGTTCACTAAACAAATCGTTTGTAACGAAAGTAATAACAGAACTATATAATTCATTACTATAGGCCTCATCCATCTTGCTGTATTGACGGCGGGCTGTCTTGCTCGCTGAGCGATACGCTCAAGCACATCGCTCACGGACAGAATAACGTTAAACGCTTAAAGCGCAAAATGAGCGCCGACACAAAGCACCGCCTAATTTAACAGCTCGAAATTATATTTAAATTGAGTCGCATTTTTAAACGCGACACGTAGACGGTTAAAACTCACAAAAGTGATTAAATTTCACAAAGAGAGAAACGCGAATAAACTTTAATTCGTTTTGTGCGGAATGGAGTCATGTGACGGCTTTTTTACTATTTTCTAATATTGAGATTCAACTTTTTTTAGTTCCGATAGAATGAGAGGTGGATTTTTCATATTTTAAAGCTTTTCGCAGCGACGGCGGTAAAGCAATATTCGGATTCTCAGTTTTAGAGAGAACAAACAATACGCTTATTGGAGTGTGAGTGCTGCATACAGCGATTTTAACGATTTCTTCCCGACGGTAATGACCTTTCAGCACCTTTATTGCTTCAAAACAGCAAGGGATTAATAATTCCGAATAAAAGATAAAACTTTTAAGTGCTGACAGCAACTAAATTGCAACAGCGCAAAAAAGAAATGTCTAATTTCTACCGAGTTTTTTTTTTCAGAAAACGACTTCTTCTCTTAATACTGGATTTACGTACTTAGTAATGTAATAAATAAAATACTAGGGTTTATAAGTTTTTTAAGTGATTTAGAATTTCCTTAATATCGACTACAGGGAAGCGTGATCTGTCACTATCATATTCTTTAGCGAAGTCTACAAATAACACATACATGTTCTGCGCATTTTCCTATTATTTCCCTATCAGATGCTTCAGTAGAAAGTTCTGATCTACTGTACTTCGACTCCGCCTAAATCCACGTTGATAATCCCCTAACGGTTTCACAGCATAGGGCTCTGATCACTTTAAAAGTTCGTATGATAGTACCTTGTATACTGTTGGTAACGGTGGATTTTCCCGGTGATTTTCGCATTTCCTCCTACAACCTTTCTTAAGTATGGGACAAGTAATGGTTCCATTCTCTTTGTAAGACTTAAGTTTTAAGTAACAGGTCATATATTCTTGTCTGCACCACCTCACCGCCGCACTTCCAGATTTTCAGATTTCGGAAATCCAAAATACCGGAAATTTGTGAATTTTAACAGACTATAATAAAAATCACTATCTTATGAAAGTTTTTCTCCCGTAGAGTATAGGGTAAGGATACGGGGATCAGGGAAGTTGGGCCACCGGTAAACTTACTGAACGAAACACAGCACAGCGTCGTTTCACGCCAGTTTTCTGTGAAGCCGTAGTTTCACTCCGGTCGAGCCGGCCCATTCGTGCCGTTTTAACTCTCCTACGGTAATTAGCATCCATATTATGTTCTTGAGATCGAAAAATGTCTCATCGGTTCACGCTGCCACCGTGGTTTAAACCTGTACCCCCTCGAGTACCAAAGGTCTTACCCACTAGGCTACGGACGCCCTCATATTCTCGTAGCCTATTTTGCATTAAAAGACCGGCAACGCTTATAAAGTTTCTAATGTTACAAGTGTCCATGGGCGACTGTAGTTGCATTCAATCAGACTACACTCTCGCTTGCCTCCTAATTTATATAAAAATCCTTATGCTGTATCCTACTCTCAAAATTTGACGTCAATATGGTATACCATGTTAAGCCACAAGTCAGACATTTTGACAAAAACGATGCTAATATTTAGACAGCCCATGTCAGATCAAGAGCCCTCACAGTTTTTAAAATATCATTTTAAAACATGTGAGTTTATGTTTGTGTTAAACGAAATATTTTATGGCACATAAAACTTTTTTGAACAACGTTCCTTATCAAGAGGCGGTTCCAGCTAGGTGCATAATTTGGTTTTCGAGTTTTTGTGGGTTAACATGGTATTGCTTATTGGCGTCCGAATGTGAAATGATGTTGTAAGAGTAGGACGGCACCAGCAAAGATTTCAAAGTGCCATTTCAGAGTAGATATCCAGGTTCAAAAGGCTGCTGCGATCAGACTCTTTAGCGGTATCGAACAATATTTACATTTCCTTTTCCCGCTTCGGCATTAATAGCGGGAAATTGTTGCAAGTTTATGGGGCTTTCAGTAAAAGGGTTTGAAAGTATTATGTTTTTACGTAAATAGGATTTAATGTATAATCTCTATGTTCCCCGGAGCCGTCGAGAAGCTGTTTTAATATTTAACAGTTATGTAATTATATTGACTAGAGATCGCCCTGTGGTTGAAAGTCGACCATAAATGTTTAAAACATTAAGTTCTAGTGATGAAAACTATGGCATAAAGGTCTCGTTACCAGGCCATTAAATTTTATTAAAAAAACCTCGGATGTCAGCCATAAACAGTAGTAGCGATTTATCAATTAAAACTATGCAAGATTAAAGCATGTTTTAGCATACCTATTTATTATTAGGTATTCCACGCTCCTTTTCCATATCAACTATAACTGGAAGAAATTTCATGCTGTTACGTCTACGCGTCTTTCGTAAAAAGGAGTGCAAAGTTTTCCGCTCGTGTATTAACACGACCGGACCCGACATAATAGTCCTGATGTGGAATATTATGTAAAGTTTTGTTTTCAATTTGTCTTTACTAATAATTAGAAGCTACACGATTCCTTTAAATTTGAAAGTTTGTTTGTAAATCTTGCCGAAATTTTAATATATAATATTCTCGTGTCACAGTTTTCTTTGTCATACTCCTCCGAAACGGCTTGACCGATTTTGATGCAATTTTTTGTGCTTATCCGGTATGTATGAGAATAGGCCAACATCTATTTTTCATCCCCCTAAATGTTAGGGGAAATTATTTATATGAAAAACACAACGTTTGCCAGGTCAGCTAGTAAAATATAGATTTCCTTAAAATTTTGTATGTGAAATGATTCTTTTTATTTCGGCTAATTGCTACTGTGGAATGAGACAATTTAATATGAAAGTTCTTATACCACGCGGACAGAGCAGCAGCTAAAACTGGCTAAAAGGTAAATACTACGAATAATAAAAAAAATAAAAAAGAGTTACTCCGCTAAAAAACTGTTCCTGTTCCAAGAGACCTAAAAAATTGGCTCCACCCATAATCGGTGAATACAGAACATGACACGCGAGCACAATTATATAGAGGGAGTACTCGCCTCTGTCCGCCGATATACGCGTATATTCGCCTTTAATCGGTGACACACAGGTGGCTTAGTACTTACTAAGGCTGATTATGTGGAAGCTTGCACGATGATCGGACCCAATAACGAATATCGGCGATCATGTAGAGGCTGCATCAGCCATTTTTAAATGACCTTTAGCGGAATCCAATTGACATTAGGCGTTCGTAAAGGATCAACATCAAAAAAGTAATAGGATACGCTTCCGTAGTTTTTAGGGTTCCGTATCTAAATGGGAAAAATCAAAACTATTACTAAGAATTCAATGTCTGTCGGTGTCCAGGCTTTATATTAAGAACAGTAATAGTTTTGGAATTGAGGTTTTCACAGAAACTGTATTTCGTTTGTCGCTATAACAACGAATACTAAAAACAAAATCAATTTTATGTTTAAAGGGGGGGCTCTAATACGAGAAATATGTTTTTCACGTTTCCGTTCCTTTTATAATGATATCGAAAAATTCGACGCGCTTATTATTAGAGACGTGGTAGAGGGGCTAGGGTGCTAATTAAGTGCGAAGAGGCCCGTGTTCGAATCTCACCACTCCCATACTTTTATTTTATGTTTTTCTTTTAATACAAATTTAAAACTTTGTCATCAATATTATTTTTTTTATATAAATTTAAGACTTAAAAAAATTAAAACTCTCAGAAATGCGTTTTCCCCATTTTTTGCTCTGTACTTATACGGAACCCTTCGTGCGCAAGTCCAACTCGCACTTGGCCGGTTTTTATTATTCGTTGTATTAATATATAAATTGAATACCTTGTAACGTTTTATTTATTTGATTACCATTAGTAGCCTTGCTTTGACTTTTTTTTCATTTATTTGTAATTTTCTTTGCGTGCCCATGATTACTGCTTTTAATGCCAGAAATGTGGCCTTTAACTTAATGACCTAATTGTATGAGTATTAAATTAAATAAGCTGTTAGTGATAGTTAGTTTGATGTATTAGTTAAGTTAAAATATCCAAATAGCTTTGTTTTTGAAAATGTAAGACTGTAATGATTTTTGGGTCAAAAAAAACCGACCAAGTGCGAGTTGGACTCGCGGACGAAGGGTTCTGTATCAGTACAGAGGAAAAAAAAAAAAATAAAGGAAAGAGCATTTCTGAGAGTTTAATTTTTTTTTTGTCCTGAATATACAAAAAAAAAAAACAGTATGCAACAAAAGATTGGATTAACGTATTTAAATGTATGAAAAAGTTTTAAATTTATATTAAAAAAAAAAAAACAAATTATGAAAATTTTAAAACAAAGTCATAAAATAAAACAACATTATGACATTTCCTCTTCTTTCAAATAAAAAATACAGCCAGCACGACGTATGACGTGTAGTCGCATACGTCGAGTATAAATAACTCCCACACAGATTTCGGTGACGGTGTTCGGTTTCATAGAAGCCTAACCAAACCCAAACAAGGTAATCGAACCCACGACGTCTAAGTCAAGAGCCGAGTACCGTAACCACTAGACCACGGAGGCGTTAATATTCAACTATACTAATAATATAAATCTGAAGATTTTGTTTTTTTTTGAACGCGCTAAACTCAGGAACTACTTACTGGCCGGAGTTAAAATTTTTTTCTGTGTTGGTTAGTCCATTTATCGAGGAAGGTTAAAGACTATATTACATTACGACTAATAGGAGCCGAGCAATAATCAAAAATGTTGTAAAAAATGGGAACATTTATAAAGTGGTCGCGGTAAGAGCTACTGAGCTAGTCGAGTATTACATAGTATATACCGATATAGGATTGAGCCACGTCCCGGGCATTAATATCGGGTGAGGTAACCACAGGCGATCACGCGCCGCCGGATATCCGATATCGCACAATTATCGTCACTCAAATTATACCCTATCGCTTCCCACTACAGATAAGGCTCTACTCACACTGACACACATTCGAAGTTCACATGGTTTCCGAATATAGAATTTTTTTTATAGTAATTTTTTTCCAACTTGTCGCTACGTTTCATGTACTTCAAGTGAGTTCGAAAACTATGTTCATGAAACGTTGAGACAACTCGGAAAAAAATTAATATAAAATAGTAAAGTATTTTTAAAATGCTGTCGAGCTGTATGAAATATTTTATACAGCGAACATGTAATGACTCCTTTGTGTATGCTGTAAAAAAGGTAACCAACAATTCAATACCCCTGAAAACAAAAGCTCATCAAATCGCATCTTCTATCTATATATATAAAAGAAAGTCGTGTTAGTTACACCACTTATAACTCAAGAACGGCAGAACAGATTTGG
>JAOTAV010052004.1:0-16080 GCA_026546445.1 Cyclargus thomasi
GATAGCTCAGGTACACAATATAAAGTAGTGCATCATTTCTACGCTAAGGCGATACGAAGTTCGCCGGGTCAGCTAGTATCATAAAAAAATAATGAAGATCCTGTAAAAGAGTTGACTTAGTTCGTTTGAGCATTGGCGTATCAAGACCGAGCCCCTTCTAAATTAAACTTAGTATGTACTATATACAAATAGTAGTTTATACTATAACTAGTATCTACACGATATGTGGCTTTGGCCAGTAACATAAAAAAATATTAGAAACTACATAACACGCGCGTTTGACTCGTCAAACGGTTTCAGAGTACGGCTTCAGATATCTGGCCCTAAAAGATTGTAAATACGCGTTAAATCGTCTATACTTCACAATTTGCTCCTGACATTATACAGTAATAAATGGACAATTTAAAAGCGGCGCAACTGAAATTAAGCACCGCGAGATTAAAATTTAAACTTGTCATAAATAGTGAGTGTAAGTATTTATGAATTGTTTATTGGTGCCCGCGGTAGGTAAAGCGGGCCTTTATGCGTATACTTTTGATGTTATTGTAATATGAAAGCGCCCAGACAAAATTATGCTTGGTCAGTTGTGCATAATGCCCGCAATACATAGGCTAGGCTTTTTAAGCTAACAGCAAGCTAGTATCAGTGAGCTAGCACTTCTGCCCCCTTGTAGACAAAACTAAATTCATTTATATGCTAGCAAACTATATAAACTTTTAGCCAAGACAGTCAGCCAAGAATGCTAAGAGTATGATCAAAAAATTTTGAAATCCTATTTAAGTCGACTTCTAAAAAAGGGAGGACGTTTTTTTTCATTAATAAAGATACTTTACTGAATGAAAACAGCATCCCAAAAATTATTCATGCTTTTAGTATTAAACGATTACTAATAAAACAGACCTTAAAAAGCATGCCAATTGCTATGGGACCATCCATTAAGTACGTCACACGTAAAGGAGGAGGAGGGGGTCATCGAAGTGTGACATATGGGGGGATTTGTGACATCACATTTGAAATTTTAAAATGTAATCTTAACATTTGAAATATTGATGGGGTTTTAATTTTAAGATGTAAAATTGCAAATTTTGTAACGTCACAGTATGGAGCGGGGGTCCTCAGAAATGTGACCACCTATGAAGAGAGGGGAGGCGTCTAAAGACCATGAAATTTGTTTGACGTACTTTATTGTGTAGACCGGGAATAACAGAAACTATACTAGTTTATTTCTGCCAAATAACTTCATTTGGTCTGTTCTATTTTAGCGTAGCGGCGTTCATCAAGATTTAAAATGAATTTTCGAAATAGCTTCGAGTCGTTTCGAGTTTTATCGACGGAGCTATGAAATATAGAGCCAAATGGGTTCCTCGTTTTCATGTTACCACAAATATAAAGTCTCGACTACCTCAATATGACACTAGTGTGGATTCACGAGAAGCTATTAGTCAAACAATATGGTCCCCGGCTAGATGGAATCGCAGATTGTCTTCGGAGTCATAGAGAATCTATCTCTTTGGAAATATCCGCGCGTCAGATAACGATCGCTCGGGATTGAGAGCGGGATTTATTTTCTCGCGTCTGTGTGGAAGTTGAATAAAATTCTGCAACGTGTACTCGACGTTGATAGGAACGGTTTGGCTATGTAGAGTTTAATTAGGTTTGTTTGGGGTTTGAAAGTGTTTGTCAGCTGTGTATCGGGGAAGACTTAACGTTTTATATTAATGATGTTTAAGGGGCAAGCGAGCAGACGGGTTACTTGATGGAAAGCAACTGCCGTTGCCCATGGGACACTCGTGACATTCTAAGAGTCGCAAGTGCGTCGCCGGCCTTTATGAGGGAATAGGGAACGGAAATAGGGATAGGAGATCCAGAAAGTTGGGCCACCGGTAAACTCACTCCCTGAACGAAACACAGCACAACGCCGTTTCACGCTTCTGTGAGGCCGTGGTATCACTCCGAGCTGGCCCATTTGTGTCGAAGCATGGCTCTCTCACGGCAATATTATTATAATCATATTAGCACTCAATGATCTAGAAATAATAGGATTAGTGTCAATACTTGCGCTATATAATATTATTACATACTTTGACATTAAGTGTGTGTCAAAACGCGTGAACTTCAGGTTGGTACAATGCTATCTATTCATCATCTTGTATATTATCAGCTTAGTGAAGGAGTGCAATAGAACATTAAGAACCAGTTTCCCAACTTCATGATAAGTACCGTGTAGACTATTCAAAAAACATTTGACAAATGAAGTATGGAGAAACTGTCAAATAATTCTGTCTGTCCGATACTTTTCACGAAGTGGTGATGAAACATCTCTAAATCTGTCCAAATTCAAAATGCTTTGAAACTGTTATATAGTCGGAAACGAAATGAAACTATCACAGAACTCGTACGAAGAGCATTAGTTAAGCGTATCGTCAAGCGGCCGTTACGCGTGTTAATAATTCAAAGGCCACATAATGCGTGCTAAAATTAGATATCAAATTAGCCAAAGTGCTCTTCTCGTGTGGGGATGATTGACAGGCCTCAGACTTTGATTTAATATGTACACTATAGGAGCGGTCATGCTCTGTGTGTATTTTAATGTGTCAGTTCACGAATTGTGTCCGAGACCTGACGTGTCGAGAATGCCAAATTAGCATTAAATCCCAGCGGCGATTGCGGGTTTGTTTGTATTTGCAAATTGGAAATATGGATAGCGGTTTGTTTTTTTGGGTGTGGTGGTGTTTTTTTCTTAATTATTGTTTCCGTTCCCGATGATGTTTGTATACGAGTATAGATTTCGATTTTTTCGTAATAATTAAATATGGTGATAGGCAGCCCTATAGTTAAGTTTGGTGTTTGTTCTGTTGACAAAAATGTAAAAGTATCCAAAATAGGCTTTCAAGCGTTGTTTCTTTATACGATGTTGTCACAAAACCTAATAAGTCGAATTCGCTAATGCTTGATTAGATTGCAGTATGTGAAACACTGCCGTCAGATCACAACTTATACTGAATTGAAATAACGCCACCAAATGAGGTAGGTCCGTCATCTGCCTATGATTCACTTCTTTTACGGTGTACCGTAGTGTAGTGTAGTGTACTACAAGGGGATGTCAATTCCAGTAACTCCCATGCGCGCCTTGATCGCATTTTTTGCGATGTCACAACAGAAAGTTCATTACGCAGTTTCGTGAGGCGTTAAGTAACGATGCCGAATTCGTGCGAGGCTGGGGGCACGCGCTAGTGATTGATGACAATTTAAATTGCGACGTATATAAATTCCCACACATGAACAATTTGTCGTGCTGCGCAAACAATGCTCGCGGGTACAATTCCGAAAAGCAAATAGCTCGTAGTTCTTTATTTATATTTTTTACGTGTTTAATTTACGGGTTGCGTTATCTGACCGTACGTACTGTTTTTGTGAAAGAGGTCAGAAGCGAACTTTATAAATAATCCATACGCATATTGAAAATGTGTTAGCTCTCTGTGCCCAAACCGAATTCCCTGAAGCATAGTATGGAGACACTGTCAGTCCCGGAGAAGGAGATGACATAATGCTTGTCTCGTAAAAATGTACGGCTCCCGAGTAAAAGAATTTTTGGCAGGATCTAGTTGCTTGATATCGCTCGCTATACTTACTAAGTATAGGTAATTATATCGCAGGACATTTACTAGATCAAACAAGAATACTACACTTAATATTTTAAACTTTGACAGCCGTTTCGTAGAGGCGTTCTCAAATAAAAAATCGTCTAACAATACAGATTTGATCGTATGTTAAGCCAAGAATAAAATCCTCCGAGCGCTTACAAATCACAACATTATTCATAGTGGTGTGTAAACCATTTTTATATCCCCGATTTCGCTTATCGAATTTATCGACAATCGATATTAATGTTACACAAACATTACAACGCATAAATATTAAAATGTAGTATTGTCTTGTTTTTGGAGAATAAGGGTCCCGGTTAGGGTTACCATATCTCAGGATTTGTCCTGAAATCCTTTTTTACCTTTTCTCAGGATGGCGGCCGGACTTAGCAAATATAAGGAAACTTTAAGATTTTAAGATTTGCAACAAAATACGGTACATTAAAAAAAATAATTGTAAAAAAGGAAATAATATGACTTTCAAATGGTTTGCTAATGATATTATCGGCCTGTTTCACTACGTGCTGATGTTTCTAAAAGGCCTTTTGATAGCTTCTCCATAATTACAAAAATTCTGTCGAAAATTTTGTGGATAGACTATCAGACTATCCGAAACTGCAAAAAAATCTCAGAATTTTGGGTGGAAATCATCAAAATCATCAATCAATTCTAAAATAAAATTTTCGGACTTTATATTTTTTCATCTGGTAACCCTAGTCCCGGTTGCATATTCTGTATAGCCTCGCCTCGCGCGACGGTCGGGTTCGGCGATAAGCCACCTGATTTACGACTTATAAAGCGACACTTCCGCAGGCTTAGTTGCGAGATTTATACAATGCGTTTCGCCAGTGACAATTAATGACTCATCTAGCTATATTATGCGGTGCTTACACTGTAAATTTGCCTGTAGTCGCCAGACCTACAGTGTTGTGTTGTGTGGTCTAAACGTTATTTTAATGGAAACTATCTGCTAGATGGAAATTGGAATACACTAACTTGTACGTAATACGTATATACAAGAAGTATAATTTTAGTTAAGCAAAGGGCATATGTCCTTTATAGAGCTGAAAATAGAACAACTGTCCATACAAATCGCAAAAAAAAAAATATTTTCAGCGCTGCTGCTTCTATTAATTATGAATAATTACAAATAGGATAACATCAAAACTCGAACACAATTTTCAAAACCCGGGTTTTCGGGTTTTTTGCTAAATAAAACTCGAGGACCCGGGTTTTTCGAGCTTTTCGGTTTTTTTTATTTAAACTAATCAGTACTATAATATTTTAAGATTGTTTTTTTTAGTAACTACAGTACTTAGTATAAAAGAGTGAGAAAATTAAAAAAAATGGCTTAAATAAAAACGTAAATCATTTTTTTTCGTACAACCTGTATTTTAATATTTACTTCGAAAGATATAATATTTATCAAAACAGCTTTATTTTATAAGAGACAGACTGAATTGTAACTATATAAACTAGAGGTCGCCCTGTGGCCGAAATTCAACCATAAATAATCCATTCTTGGTTCAATCACAGACTTTTTTCAATCACAAATTTTATTAAAAAAAACACACACGCTTCAACCATAAATAATATTTAGTAGTAGAGTATTTTGTGTATGATTTTCGTGTCATGTCAAAATATTGTAGTGTGCATAGCGTAGTGTGCGTAACGTTTTATTTATTAAAAACATCTAAAATTAAAGCATATTTTAAAATAATATTGGTATTCCACGCTCCTCCTCTATATTAACTATAACCGGCTGAAGTGAAGAATCGGTAGCCATCTTAATTACATCTTACAATTGGAACTCGAGATTGGATATCTAGTCAACACTACTCTTACATAGCAGTGCTTTGTTCCAACTAATTGAAATTCGCCAGCATAAAGTACTCGCCCAATATTGACACGGCTCGCCTCTGTTCGCCCGAACTTCACTCATCTTGAATCTATTAATATGACTTCTAAGTTGTACCTGAGTCGTGACTAACTTAACTCTGATTAGGTACACCCCGAGTTGAGACTTTAAATTATTTTAGTAATCAATAAATAAAGACGAAAATAAAAAACGCCATTTTTATGTACTGTATGGATTGTTTGTCGATACACATCTACAAGGCTAAATCTAGAACGTAGTATTGTCGCTTTTGACAAAGTGTCGACTGTATAGGCCTTTTTAAGGTTCCGTACCCAAAGGGTAAAAACTGGACCCTATTACTAAGACTTCGATGTCTGTCCGTCTGCCTGTCTATCTGCCTGTCTGTCTGTCCGTCTGTCTGTCCGTCTGTCTCTATCTCAAGAACGGTGATAGCCAGAGCGGTAGAGATACATACTAAGCCTGCTGATGAGACCATTTTTTCTGACAGCTGATACGAAAATTCCTTACTCTATGACAATTTCAAAAGACTTTTGTAAATCTTTATAGGTATTATTGGTAACCTTCCACAATGATTAAGTCACAACTTTTTTCATATTTATGGGATGTTGTTCAAAATCGTCTTGTTGGCCCGAACCAATGTTCCATTCACACTTTGATTTAATGAAGTAAGAAACATCTTAGATATAATTTGTCGGACATGTTTATTACTGTTTAATATTAATAATATGTATGTTCTTTACGTGTGTCCATAAAGGAGTGAATACGTAATCCAGTTTGTACGGCAATAAACTTTTTGTGCTATAGCGCATATATTTATTTACGATTTTCTTATGCAATTAAATCAAATATGTTGTTATATACGACGACTTTTATGGAAGTCACTAAATATTTTTATTGTCACGCCGTATCGCGCTTGTTATTGCAATTTCGGATAATTTGTTAATTTATTTAAAAAAAATTAATAAATAATACAAATTATCACTTTTTTATGCAAAAAGCACACAACATTTAACGAAAAAATATTTTTAACGTTTTTAAACAGAATTTCTTAACCGAAGTTTTAATGGAAGTTCCATTTACATATTCTTTATTTAGGTGTACTGTGACCGGTTTCATTGAAAGTAGGCCTGTTACGCAAGAGTATTTTTATGTTGCCCAAGTGTGTGCGCAGTGCACAAGAGCACTCTCTCTTCCATAACTCTCATAACTCAGTGGGACGGATGACCGACACGACTGCCGAGAAATCAAGCGCACCGCGCAGGACCGACTTTTTTACTACAATTAGGTGATCAGCCCGCATTGTCCTAACCAAACTTGGAAATAACATGTTTCCAACGTGGAAATCGAACCCACGATCTCCGAGACAAGAGCAGAGCTCTGTACCACTAGACCACGGAGGCGTTTACGTGACTTAAGGGGAATACAGGCGCCAACGGCCTTGAGCATACATTTGGAGTTCCGGAAATCATCCCCCGCTAACGGAAAATAATTAATATACAATTAATAAAAACTGGGAGCAAGAATTCCTCCTTAGAGATTATAGTGTTACTTATATTATATTGTATAAAAAAATCGTTCATTCTAACCGGCTAGTTTTGTAGTTTATACAGTTTTTTACAAAAAAATTATGTTTATTTATTCTGACTAACTATAATTTTAAGGAAAAAGTCTCTCGCTTGTAATGAAAGAATGAAGATCACTCTATAATATATATATATTTTTTGATAATGTGGATGACGTTTTAATATACTTATTAAGAGGTTAAAGTTACCCCTCTTGCTCATGTATATGCCTTAACTGGAATAAATGAAATCGATAATCAGACATTCCTCGATTCCTTAACGAGGTAACTTTCGAAATGATAGGTGTTCAACAGCAGTGCGTAAATCAAAGAACCGTAAACCATTCTTACAAAATGGCCGCTTTAATGAGAGACGTTGTAAAAATCGTTTTTTTTTATATCGGTTTTATTGTCAATAAAAGTGCAGCCTGGCTGTACCAGGCTTTGTTGGTTTTAGTTCGGAAACTTATTCCTTTGAGGAAATCGATTAAGTCGAGCTCTCGCGAGTTTAATATTTTTATGACTATCATAATTTCCGAAGTTTGTCATGGGGACGATAATTTTCATTTTATTGTTATTGAGAATTGGGGTAGGTATTTGTGTTTTATGTGTTTCGATGAGAATTAGTAATCACTAATAAAATTTGTGTTTTTGTTTTTTCAAATTATTAAAGACGCGTTTGTTGCAACTTTCCAAAGAGCAACTACTTTAAATTGGTATATCTGTTTACTGGAAAAATACAGGGTTTTTGTACAATCAGAGAAGTTGAAACAGATATAGATCGTAGGTCTCAGTAATTTGGTCGGGTTGTGTCAAACTCAGCCGACACATCACTACATACACGGAATTGACATATTCCCACCAAATAACGTAGGTCCAACTGACTCTCTCTTTAAATTTTCCCCAATATACTTATGTGCATTAATCAATACACTATTATTTATTAATCAATGATCGTCGATTGCTGAAGCAACGGGGGTAATGGCAAATGCGCGCTTATTTCAAAAAAGACATCTGTCAGCTTAGGTCTACTTATTTGTCTCCTAAAGCGGGAATTGGCCACATGAAGAGTAGAATCTTGATTATTTATTATCCAGCATGGAGGTGGTCCTGAAAGTTTTTAAAAAGCAACGCAAGCACAGGTAAGCGAGCGAAACGAAAAATGAACAAGTTGACGGCATCTTTGAGTCCCTAACAGGGTAAGTTGCGAAGAAAATTCGCAGGCGAAATTAGCTATGTATCACTTTGGACTCCAAGTGAGCGTTATCAAATTTGTAAAAGCTCCGAGATGCAAATATTTGAGAGGCAGGAGATTGAAAACTCATAAAAAAGCGTACGAGATCAGCTTGTGCTTAACGTAATGGAAAATACGTCAAACGCCAGTTGATGTTTAGTATCGGGTGATAGCGCTGATTTTACACGTTTATTAATTTTACAAGTACACTTCATACGTATTTAACGTCCAATGAAGCAGTCGCCGACAGATCTGAGTTTTTTTTTTCACATTCGACCACGTTTCCCGTTTACTAAGATTTTATATGGGATTTGTACATGCGACCGTGAGCATCTTAGAAAATTTCAGCGAAGCGCGTTCACGGTCGAATGTAAAAAAACTCGCACTCGGCACTCGGAAAGTCGATTTTATTACTGGCAACAAAAGTAAGTCAAGAGTCGCCATGTAGTCATGATTTTATAAAACTAAAAAAAAAACAGCAATCGTTGAGTTTCACGTTTCCAGGATACTTTTTTAATTTCGATAAAGTTATATAATTTGTATATAGGATATTTAACTAAATGCTCCCATGAAATAAAACATGGAAAAAATAGTAATTTGTAATTATTTACTAAGCGCACGGTGTAACAACAGTGGCGTAGGGGTTCGAAGGGTCCAGCCCCGGGCGGAACATTTTAGGCGGCAGAAAAATTTCACAGAAAATAGTAAAATATTCTAATCATTTGAGCGTTTCATATTCCTAACCCAACAATAACTTCGGAGGGAGGCAAAAAATTAAAAAAAAAAAAAATTACGGTTCTTGCCGAAAAATTCTAAAATAAGATCGTGTCCGCACTGCGATTTTTATACGCGGTATTATTTTTCCGCTACTTAGGTATAACACATTGAGTTAAATGAAAGTATGTGCACAGGCAGAAAAAATGCCAAAGAATATATGAAAACAAATCGCGCAAATAATATGCGTGTAAATAAAAATCGCTCTAGATGTTTGTTAAAAATTGTACAATTACATTGAAAAGCCTTATAAAGGGGAGCGGCAATTTTGTTCTAGAGGGCGGCACAATTGTTCTCCTCCGTCACGGGCGACCAAAGCTCACGCTACGCCACTGTTTCACAGGGCTGCGTACTATAGTACATGTACCTCCAGTATACTCCACACAACAAACTATTTATAGAAAATGGGAATATTTTATAGACAGCGTGATAGCACAAAAAGTTGCGAACTTTACAACCTTTTAATTTATTTTGATACGCTTTCCTTATTTGATGTTATAGGGCAATATAATTTTATTACAAGTTTACATTATATAGGATAGGTTAGTCTGTCTGTAGAGTGTAGCCAAACGTTGATATCGGACAAGATTTTGTCATATACACATTTCATTGAAGCTTTGAATCCTAAATAATTATGTTATTGATTGTAGTGTTTGTTCATGGTAGAAATTCATTTTAAACCTTAATGAACACACTTTTCCATTAATAGCCATTTCCAATATATTCACTTCGACTCTAAAAATCTATATATTAATATGCGAGCGGAAAACTTAAGGGCTTTCTACACGGCGGGAACAATCATTCCAACATTCCGCAAAGGTAATAATGCAATGCATTTTCAATCTTACGCCATGAACTGAAAGTGCATTTTAGATATTAATGTTGCAAATCGTCGTGTTTGGCAAACCTTGATGTCAAACACGACCTTGATGCACTCCAAAATTGCACCCTCAGTTCATGGCGTAAGATTGAACTGATGGTGCATCTTTGCATATTAATGTTGGAAATGGTGTCCATCGAGTATAGCTATTTATAATCTTCCACCATGAACTGAGGGTGCAATTTGAATTGCATCAAAGTGCACCTTTGCGTGATGTTTGTTTCCGCTGTGTAGAACCCCCATTACATCTTCTGTATAACAACATTGTTGTTTAATATTACTATCATTTGCCCGCGAGTGTGTCCGCGTGAAACCTTATAAATTATACCGTTTTTAAAACATTTTTGGCTACTCCTCGGCTCCTATTGGTCGTAACCGGATGGTACGGAGCCTACAATAGCCTTCCTCGATAAAAGGACTAACCAACACAAAAACAATTTTTTAAATTCAGTAGTTCCTGAGATTAGCGCGTTCAAACAAAGAAACAAACAACCTCATCATATCTATATTATTTATACAGATCAAGATATTATGTGAAACTGTTGAAATTAGGTTTGCTGCTGTTATTGGGGTACTTAAAGTTTAACTTGGACTCTTTGAGCCTGGATATAGCAAGTCCTTACAGTTAAACGTTACTACGTATTTAAAACCCCATTATTTCCATTTGGACTTGTCTCTTTCGATTCTAATTTGTAATTCAAATAACTGGTTTTTATTTTCACATATCACAAAATTCCTAACTCATTATTATAAAAAACCAATTTCGCGCTAAATTTGTTTTTATTGCAGTCTATAGATTTATGAAACATTTATATTCATTCCAAATCAGTGTTTTAATTAATAACAATTTAAAATCATTATAAATTTTATAATAGTAATAACACTAAATGATTCTGTTTGCGAAAACTTTTATTATTATAACCTGCTGCAATAAAAATAGAGTTTTGACTGGTAGGACATGTCATTTTAATTTTTTGATAAATAAAATTTTCTCGTGGGCGAAGACGATGGTAAACAGTATACATTCCTTATCGTTTGTATCAGTAAATCAAAAGAAACGTGGGCAACCTATCGCAAAGTTGAAAAGTAGGTAAAAATTCCCAATAAGAAAAAAAAAACTAGTCGCCATGCGTAGTTTCAAAGCAAAGGAACACTAATGAATATAGTGTGGGAGGCGGGCAATGATGCGTAATTTAATCGATACGACTAATCCCATATCGGGATCTTTGAATATCTGATTAGCCCGTCTCCGCCTTTGACGTGGCGATTTCAGACGCGGAATTTTTTTGTCCGCCTGCCCGTCCGTCCCGTCCGTCAGAGATGCGATGTGCCGATTTCGGGATCCGCAGAATGTTGCCTTATTTACGCGGGCAAGGGAGCGTGAATGTACAGTCGGGAACGTTTCGACGTCGCCATGGCAACTGGGGATATATAATAATGCGAATTAGAAAACCACTCTACATGTGAAATAGCTAAAATTACAGACATGATAGTATGACCTGACTAGATATTATCAGAATAGATATATCGAAGAGTGTGCCGACTTCAAATAAAGTATACAAACGGCGCGAGTACGACTTTGACGAGTTCGATAAGGCTCTAAACGTACCGTCTAAGCAATCGCGAGGCATTACGTCAAACCTATCAATTTCAAAAACTCTTTTAAGTCGGGTCACTGTTATTCATTCCATTGTGGTATTATTAAGCAGTTCAAGTTGACTGTGGGTAATATTTAACTTTTACCTAAGTATGTTGGGCCATTTCAGGTCATCATGGGAGGGCCAAAATATAATATTAAAAATACCCTTTTATCTTTTTTTCTCAGTCACTTAATTATTTTTATTCATAGTCTATTCTCTTTTGTCATTCGATATTTCGGGAGGTCACCGGAAAAAAGTTATAATAATATGATCAATTTCAGAAGTACAATATGAATCACTATTTTATTTCTCAGATTGTACAACGGTTAGGACCTAAA
Organism: Cyclargus thomasi; assembly: GCA_026546445.1. NCBI lineage: Eukaryota > Metazoa > Arthropoda > Insecta > Lepidoptera > Lycaenidae > Cyclargus > Cyclargus thomasi. The sequence continues at coordinate 11,951 of JAOTAV010052004.1, forward strand.
GTTTGATATTTATTTGACGGAGGTCCGAACGATGGCAGGTTTTATTATGTTATGCTAAGTGGAATCATCAAGAATACCTTTTGTTTTTATTCTCTTTGTGTCTATCTGCATAACTTCCAAGGGTTATAACTTATAAGTCGTAACTCATAATTCATAAATACTTAGGCCTTTACTCTTTGATATAATCGAATTGTAGACCTTAAATTATATTTTTTTCGCTTCGTAACCTAAGGATGGCTTGCTTGTCCACCGCACTCCGTCACCGTCAACGAGATTATTTCGGCTAAATAAATAGTCACTGTGTGACAAAGACTGCTGTTTCATTTTGCTTTACATCACTTCAGATCGGCGACGACGTTGACTATAGAGCAATGTCACTAGAAAATGAAACCTTATAGCCTTAATCATAAAGTAGTATTTTATCAGGTCAAAATAATATCGTTGAGGGTGACGGCGTGCGGTGGACAAAAAGCCTAACACGTTCTTACCACGCAACACGAATCCGCAGGGCTATTATATAAAAATTGCGATTAACAAATAATAATCAGCTATAGTGATAAACTCTCTTTCGATTAAGGGCGTTCTACACGACGTGAACAAACATCACGCAAAGGTGATGATGCAATGCATTTTCAATATTACGCCATGAACTGAAGGTGCACTTCAGATATTAATGTTGTAAATGGTGTCCATCGAGTATAGCTATTTTCAATCATCCGCCATGACCTAAAGGTGCAATATGGATTTCATCAAAGTGCACGTTTGCGTGATGTTTGTTCCCGCCGTGTAGAACCCCCATTACTAAATTTCAAATTTGGAACTAATTTAGTCAAAACCCATGCGAAAAGCATAGTATAGCAAAAAATAACCATCGCGGCTAGATTGCATATGTTGTTACATGATACGAATTTGATTTTGGAGCAATAATTGCGCAATTATTGCTTTCGCGAGATACATAATAGCCCTGCCGGTTCTGTTCCCACTTATGTGAGTCTAATTTTGTACATCAATTAATATATGTTTACTACGGCATTTCCAAAATTATCGCTACAGAAATCTCTCTGATCCGACTCTACCGACACCCAAAATACTTTATTAAAAGTTCAGAGATTTTATTTCGTGATAAAAACACGCTTATCTTGCAATTAAATTAAATCTTACAGGTAATTATTATGTATTCGTTTTGAGAAATTCGATTTTGTCACCATTTTATTTCTTTATTTAGCTCTCATAATCATTAAAATAAATATTATCACGATACCAATCGTTACTTTGAATTTACATTTAAATTGTCCGCGTATCTGGCTAGAATTGATTTCGGACTAGGCTAAAACGTTTTATAACTGAGTTTGTTTCAATTTGTGCGAAATGTTTTTTTTTTATTTATAAAAGTTTTTAAATTTAGTCATGCGATTTTATGGCGAATTTTATGGTGTTATTGGCACACATGCTTAGTGTTATTTTATTTATACGTGCGGTAGACATTGATGTTATGTCTTATCCCAAGACATGCTTCGGATGGATATGAAGAAAGTTGGGTCATGCGCCTGATCTCTCGTCAGTCGTGTACTCTACTAATCAGGTCGGTCGTCCGTCACACTGGGTTAGAGTTCTTTCGTGTACTGCGCACGCCATCTAGGCACTATAAGGTACTCCTGGTCTGCGGCGTTTATATTAGAAAATATATAGTGTGGGAAATGAGTGTGTGGAAATATATGGTGTGGGAGTTTATATTAAAAAATTTAAAATCGAAGATGTAAGTGGAAGAAGCGAATAACTAACATTTTACAACCTGCGAGTAAATAGTAATTTTTTCCCATAACATTTTGATAAATCTCGTGGTTTTGGGATGTAATTTCTACCTTGTATATGTAGCTACACATTGAAACCACAGTATATTAATTTTAAATTATTTTTCCGCTCCTACACCGTCCATTTACGGAAAATCCGGCAGTTTTTAAAATGTTTGCTATCCGCTTCTTCCACTTATGTGTTCAGTTATTTTGAGAATACATTATGTAGAGTTATGTTATATTTACTTAATATTCTATGTAACGTTAATAGGGAAATTTTATCAAGAGATATGACAACACTCCACGTTCGATGTTTACCGACTACTTGGCCACAATAGACAGAACATACCAGTAACCCGACTTAGAAGAGTTTTCCAAATCGATAAGTTTGAAGCGATGTGTCAAATAGGCTGGCGAGTTCCGTGACTCTGCCTTTCTGTGCTTGCTCTAAGCGTTGTATTAAAGTTGTCAAATCCTTGCCGGCCAATAAAATCGGGGATTTTTTAGTTTACTTGAAGTCGGTGTACTGGTTTATCATGTCCAGTTTGACTTGGCAAGTGGGTTAATTAATTAATGATAAATAAAGCCGCATCTCAAATTTCGCTAATGTGTTGACTGATGGCGCTGCATTAGTACATCTTGTTCCATTAATAGTAATATATTGATTACACATGGTTGTTTGTCGTATAGCTACCATTACTCAAAGAGTTTATACTGCGGTGAGTGCTAACTCGCATAATTTGTCCGTCATGAACAAATATACTCAAAGCGATTATGTGAAGAAGCAAATTCGTCTATGTTTTTTTTTTTGCCAATGTGTATCGTTTCCTTTTTAGTTAAAACACACAGAAAAATGTTACAAAAAATTAAAATGCTACCGCAAATAATCTATTATCAATACGCGAGCGGGAAACTTTGTATCCCTTTTTACGAGAGTCGCGTAGATGTGAAAGCATAAAATTTCTCCCATTTATAGTTGATATCGAGGAGGAGCGTTGAATACCAATATTATTTTAAAATATGCTTTTATCTTACATATTGTTTAAAAATAAAACGCTACGCACACTACAACATACACACTACGACCTCTAGTATAAATAAAACAGTATTTTGGAATGACACGATAATCATACACAAAATAGTCTTGTTTATGGTTGACGTCTGTGTTTTTTAATAAATTTTAACGGTCTAGTAACGAGACTTTTTTGCCAAATTGAAGTCTGTGATTGAATTGATATATTTTTTAAAGCTCCTATACGCGATGTAATGAAATATTTATGGTCGAATTTCGACCACAGGGCAACCTCCAGTATAAATTAAACAACGACAGGAAACCCCTAGCACCGAAACAGCCGAATCATCGCCTATAAAAAACCCATGAAAAAAGACAAATATAAAATTTTATCATCGTAAAATACGAGTAGCTAAAAGCGATGAATGTAAGTGTAACAAATCGCACGACGGGTTGACTTATGGCGGCTATAAAGAACATTTTTACTCGCTACTGACCAATTACATACTCGGTCACTTATAGCCCAAGAGCCAGGGGTAGCAGGACTTAAAGAAATTAAAAGCAGCTCCGTTGCGCCAAAATTCGTCTATCACGTGGAAACCGTTGATTTTTTCGTAATATAAAAGTACATCAATCGTATTTAAACGTACAAAGGATGCTTTGTAGTTTTTATTACCGTTATACACTGGCATCAATTTGCCTATATAATACTTAAATTCGAGGGTAAACGTAACCGCAAATCAAACTTCACAGCCGCTTGTTCCCACTTTTATCCCTATAGAGTAGAGGTAAGAACGACCAGCGACTTTGTATAGAAAAACTATAAACTTTTATAAAATGACGTATATACTCGTATACTGGCTGTCCCTGGCTCTTGGTCTATCAGCTATAAACGGCGGCGAGATCTGGCGTCGATCTGATAAGGTGAGATAAGTAAACTGACCGGCAGTAATGAGGAATGATGTTAGTTAATGAGTTGTGTTTAATTGTCATCGAGTATCGCTTTAAACGATATTAAGTTTTGAGAGAATATAAGTTGTGAATGGTGATTTGGGGGGTACGTTGACGGTGCCCTTTTTATTGTCTCTCATCGATTATATAATTTGTCCATGTAATACTTTTTTATGATGTTTAGAAGGCAAGCGAGTAGACGGGTTACCAGATGGAAAATCAAAAAATCAAAAAATCAAAATCTTTTTATTCAAAATAAGTACTTTAAGTACGCTTTCTGAACGTCGAGACTGCGGCGCCTACCACCGATTCGGGAACTAACCCGGCGAGAAGAACCGGCGTAAGAAACTCGCACGGGTCCATCTTTTACCTAA
>JAOTAV010052015.1:0-16077 GCA_026546445.1 Cyclargus thomasi
AGAGACATGAGTACCAACATAACGCCACAAAAAAATCGAAATTCGAATATACGTAACCCGCGAAAATTCAAAATTCGGGATACTTTTTGAACACACCTCGTAGATTTAATAACAACTTGATAGTTTCTGTAATATTCTAATAGTCTAGACCTATCTATATTAAAAGTTTTAACATATGCCCTGAGGTATTATTATAAGAATTTTGAGGTGATGAATTAAATTAATCAAAGCACGTCAGCCAAGACACTAATATCTCTATTTGGTATATTTTTTATTGCCACAATACGTTTTCATTACAATGAATTTTACTGTGACTACAATGCGTTGGATTGCATGTGTGTGCGGCAAAATAGCTCACAAGCCTTGTGAGTTAGTTTTCCGTTGACCAAACGCTTTCAATCTTTAACCGTAACATGTATATACTATATCCCTCCAAAATTAAATGTAAAAATGTTTAGATAGTCGGAACAAAGTACTAAGATACTGAGGGTTCAAAAGTGGCTTGAAGCGGTTCGCGTAAATAGTGCACGGTGTGCGCGCGGCCTGTCCTCAGAACTTGGCCGGCGCACTTTCGTGCGCTTTGATAACTATGAGGTCTTTTAGAAAATTCAGAACCGAGCTCCTAAATTTCCTACAAACTTTGAAGTTATGCCAGCAGAAAGTTGTCTAAAATTATGTCATCTAAAGTTAGTTCTTTGAGTTAGGTCTGTAGTAAAACGCATTTGCTCGATATTATCATAATATAACTAACGAAACAGTAGGTCGATTTCAAACAGAGTGACGAAGCGATGGGAGTACCGTGCAGCCCGACTCAAATCTTGTTTTCAGCGGCTAAACAACGTAGAACTTACTAACTTACTTAAGAGAAAATATTATTCGTATTTTTTGTGTTTCCAAATTAGAAATATTCTTTTTATCGTTACATTGCTTTATTATCACGGAGAGACAAAAGATATATCAGTGTGTATAAAATCAGCCATAGGCAAGTAGGACTCACATACGACGGGTTCCGTAATCCGGTAGGGTATAAGCTGACATAGCTGACAATAAATAATTCTTTTAGTTCCAAACAAATATTCCTTCGAGATAATTCATTACAACACGAGCAAAGCCGCTGATAAATGCCCGTATCTCAATATTATTATAATGTAGTAGATTACATTGTCAAGGCTATAAAATTCTAAAACGCTTCTTAGTTGGCATACTGGTTAGTTCTGTTTATTGTGGTATAATGAAACAACTGGGACCCGCAGGAATTGTGTCGCGTGCATTTGTATGCAAATTAAAAACACCATTATATTCTTGCTCGCCACAAACTCAAAATAACTTAATTTGTATTTTAAGCGGACAAAACGTTGTAGATTTTTGCGCTATAAGGAAAAAGGGGTACTTAGTGCATCTGTGGCATATTTTCTTAGCGTATTGGAGATAGTTAAACGTCAACATTTTAATAGTTTTATACATTTTAAGTAGCAAGCTTTTCCTTTGTTTCTAATCATGCTACAAAATTGGTAGAAAAATAATATTATAATTGAAGACATACATATAATTATCTACTTAATACGTGTAAGCCAGACATGAAGGACGAAACGCATTTGCAATTAGCGCCGCCCCACTCCGGTCCGCTTCGCGCCGCGCCGCGTCTCGCACGTGCATTTAGACCCATTACGCCGTTTGTCCACCAGCACCGTCAACCGAGAACGAGATCATTTAGGCCCGATAATATGCAACTTTATGATCTAGGATTTAAGTTTCATTTTTTAGCGACATTGCTTTATCGCCAATGTCGTCACCTTCAATAAAGGCGTAAAGGAAAATGAACCCGTAGTCTATGTCATAAAGTAGCATTTTATCCGGCAGCAATATTCTCGTTCTCGGTTAACGGTACTGGTGGAAAAACGGCCTTACCCCTACAACAATTATAACATAGGAAAAATTCGGCATATTCCATCCTTGTCATGATGACTTCTGAAATCTTAAAAACATATTAATTATTACATTTGTATGTTAACTACTTTTGCTACTTTACAAATTATGAAGTCTAAAACATATCGTAATCTCAAAAAAAAAACTGTATTACAACGAAAACAAAAACGTAGCTCATGTACACAAAACATGAGGACCTAATGAATAATATTTTCAGTCTGGCAATCTTTATTGTAGCTTTAAGCTCACAAAAGTGGTTAATTAAAGAGAACGGAATGTGATTATACAAAGTAACAATCAAATAAACACGATATTAACTTGTTACTATCAAATACTTAACTCCGTTCATTAATTTACAGTCTGCTCTTTCCTGCAGTTAATTTAACCTACAAAATTATATTGGAATTGCACGTATTCGTGTTTAGAGAATAATATTTCATTAGCAACATATAACATTAAGTAATGCTTATAATATTATCTGATTTAAATAAATAAATATAATATATTTTATATAATGCTATTAAATTAGATTTAACGATAATGTCAAAACATACAGCAATGCACATATCAAAGATTTGGAAACGGCAAAATACGCCTTACCGACCCTAAGGGCTTTGGCTACGTAAGCCGCGCCTGTCGTAGACACTTGCGTGCCCGTCGTAGACATCCGCGCGCCCGTTGTAGACATCCGCGCGCCCGTTGTAGACACCTGCGCGCTCGTCGTAGACACCGGTGCGCTCGTCGTAGACACCTGCGCGCCTGTCGTAGACACCCGCACTTTTGTTTATTTTTTTTCTATACCACCACTGCGCGAGGCCAGCCAACTAATCCATATTATTGCACACGTCATGAGCGCCCGCAACGGGCACCCGCACCGTGCGCCCGCATAATGCAGTGAAGTTCCAAACGGCTTTAGGACTGAATTTACCCCCAACACAAGTTTTAAACTTAACGGGGAAGTCTCATTTTATAATGCAATGTTTTTTTTGGGAAATAAAGATATTATTATAATTTGATGAACCATTTTAAAACGTCCGTGCAGGTTGAAACCCAGGTGGAGGCGTGTACCAATGACACATTTCTGATCTTACGTACATAATACGGATGTTCATTACAGTGGGAGAGCTTGCTTCGTAACGAATGGGCGGGCTTGACCGGTGTGATACCACGGCCTCGCTAAATATCACAAAACAAAATAGTGAATAGCGATGCCTTGTAGTGGGCTATCATAAATCATAACCCATTGTAAAACCCTTCAGAGTTTTTTAAGCATACATTTTTCAATCAAAAGATGCTTTCGCATAAACAAAATTATATTTTTTTCAATAAATAAAATAACAGATAGATACCAGAATACCAGACAGGTTTTCGTTATCACATGTGAAAAAAAAAATTAACAGCTACGAACATTTCATAAAATATTTTTGTCGGCGGAAAGGTGTTTAAAATATGAGCAAAATGATAAGATAAGCCTCAGCGGGCATCACTCAAGAGCTTCCGTCCTCAGCACGAAAATTAAAATGTGTGATTTTCTTTACATTTTAGCTTACTTTTTCGTGTTTTTAGGTTAGCTTTTTTGCGGGTTACCGGGCGGAAATAATCAGAGCCTTACGCCGTTTGTCCACCAACGCCGTCAACCGAGAACGATATTATTTCGGCCCTATAAAATGGAACTTTATGATCTAGGCTATAAGTTTTATTTTTTAGCGACATCGCTCTATCATCAATATCGTCGCCGCCATCATTAAAGGCGTAGAGGAAAATAAAATCTGTAGTATATTCTCGTTGCCGGTTGAAGGTGTTGGTAGAAAATTGACCTTACGCCGTTTGTCCACCAACGCCGTCAATCGAAAAGGAGATTATTACGAGCAATTGAAATGACACTGTACGACATAGGTGACAGGTTTTTTGATGAAAAAATTCGGACGCCCACACTTTGTTCAATGCTTTTTATTGTCCCTCCACACTGTCCAAAATTACTGATAAGTTTTTAATAGTATTTAATAAGCGTCCGAATTTATTTAATCTGCTTAACTGAATCTGGCCGAATCTGCTGAAACTTATATTAAATACTTATAGTAAATAAAATACTTATATTAAATAAAAAATATTTTTATTATGATTTTTTTAAAGACTTCCCGTAATTACAGAGTTATTTTTAACTCAGAATAATGTCCTGAACCATAAATTAATTTTGTACAAAAAATTTGCGGGTGTTATCTAAACTTTTCTTTATATTAAAATGTCAATAAAACTCGCTCCGAGCATAAATTATACCCCTAAAAATATTATATACCTGTTGATTTTGTAATCTTCAAAGTTTTCAAGTTAATTATTTGCCTCGTATCTTTATATCTGTCCTACAGTAACCCTTTTACCTCCGAGATCATATCTAAGCGGAAACCCTTCTTAGGCAGGCAGTCGTTGAAATTTTAATGACCCTTATAAAGTACCTCTGTCAGGTGTCTCATAAAATGCTATATGTTATGACTCCTGCAAGGTACAACCCACGCCTATGTTTTACTAGATTCTTTGCTCCTGCGAAAACTTAATTTTTTTAGCTAATAATAGTAACTTCTATCCCAACAAAAACATTTTGTAAAAAAGCAGGCCAAGTCTCGATTGAGCTGCTTGTTTATCTTTAAAAAGTAATGAAATCTAGTCAAAGATTCCTTCCTCTGATTTATTTATTATTATAGTTAATGTTATACGACTCACCTTCCACCATACTTTATTTATAACAAATCAACGGCTAGTCGTATAACATTAACTATAATAATAAATAAATCACGGGAAGAAGCCTTTGCCTTTGCATGCCTTTATCTAGATTTTATTACTTCTTAAAAATAAACAACCAGTTCAATCGAGACTTGGCCTGCTTTTTTACAGAATGTTTTTGGTGGGATTTCACGTCTTTTTGTAGAAACGTTCTTTTTTATTTAGCACAGTTCCTTTGTCTATTTTAGGCTTCTTTACCCAAAGGGTTATCGTCTGTCTGTTTTCAGGTTCTATCTCAAGAAATGTAATAGCTAGAGAGTTAAAATTTTCACAGATTGTGTATTGTGACAAAAAATAATAAATTAAATATTAAAGGAGGCTTATATAATAACATTCTCAAGGTTAAAAAAGTTTTTGCCAATTTTAAATTGGAAAAAAATTAAACCTTAGCTCTGATTCGAATTTCAGATCTCTGAGTTTATGGGAAGTAAAAAGTTCTATATTAATGATCATGAGTGACTGAAGGAATTTTAAAAATTCTACCCCGTAAGAAGGTGGAAGTTTTTATGAAAGTTCGTCATTTCTTAAGTTAGAGACATGAAATTTAATATACGACCTATTCATTGGAATTTTTTAAAATTCCACCCCCAAGGGGTAAAAAAGGGGTAAAAGTTTCAATTAAACTCTCTACGAAAGTGCGTCATTTCCTAAGTTGGAGACCGAAAATTTTATTTCTGAGCTGCTGATTTAAAATTAATAAATACGTGGGCAAAAGTTTTTTGATATTTTACTCCTAAGAGTGTGAAAAGGGGCTTTAAATTTTGTATGAAACCTTTTTAATACGAGCGAAGCCGCGGAAAAAGCTAGTAAAACATTATTTTCACTGAATGATGAGATACCTAATAAGTGTTTTTTTGTTGTATTAGTTTTCTATCAAACAGAGAACGTAGGAAGGTATGCAGGTCTATTTTCCTATTAGATTGTTTTAAATACTTTAGATCTGTCAATTAATTTTCCACTATTGCTTTGTTATGGTTAGTTATGACGATTTCTCTGTATTATTGGTATAATTAATATTAACTAAGTGTTCCCTTCGGTCGGCGTAAGACTTAAATCAGCCTTAAAATATTTTTACTGCAGGTAATTAAAAAAGTTAATATCAACAGTCAAAATCAATGTGACTAGTGACAACCCTGTAACTTGATCGTCATTTGTTACTTCAAACGCTCAGATGACGGGAGTTGTCCTACTCTTTCGTATCTGTAGTCTGGTAACGTGGCAGCTAGACACAAGATTACAAGCAAAAGTATAATGTCATAATAATCTTACATAACACAAGTATGTTTTAAATTAAATAAAATTTTATGAGTCTCAATAAGGTTATTAAGGTTACTACTTATAAAATTTTAATTAATTTTGTCTACAAAATATTATTTATTAATTTCTAAGAAAATATTCGCTCGTCAATGAATTTCTCATAACTCCAAAATCCAATTAAATTATAACAAAATCCTTATTGAATTTCGTATTAAATTTCCGAATTCACCTGTAGATACCAGAATGATTTTTTATAAATGATATAACCTGACGGAAAGCAACAGTAACCATAGATACTCGTTGCTGGCTTTCATGAGGGAATAAAGAATGGGAAAAGGGATATGGGATATGGGACTAGGGAAGTTGGGCCACTAGTAACCTCACTGGACGAAACACAACACAACGCCGTTTCACGCCAGTTTTCTGTGAGGCCGTGGCATCACTCCGGTCGAATCCAGAATTCTTTCCTTTCGTGCAGGTTAACTTGTGAGCTAGCTCAGTTTGCGGCCGGCCTAAGTGCTCGAAAGGGCGGAAAAACATCCAAAAAAGTCAATTACCTTTAACGTTCCGAAACGTATTGACGTTATACAATGCGGGTTCCACGTGAAAGGACTAATCCGTGCCTTCATTACATGGAGTATTGTATGAATGGACCGCTAAGTAACCTCAATGGTCGCTCTTGAATGCGTAATTGGAAGGTTTACGTTTTTCAATGCTGGCCGTGGTTAAATACAGGTAAAGCATCATTATGTATGAGAGAAGTGAGTGTTTTTTTTTTTTTTAATAAGGAGCAAATGAGCAGACGGATAACCTGATATAAAGCAACTGCCGTCGCCCATGAACACTTGTAATATCAAGTTGTAAGTGAGTTTCCGCCTTCCAGCGTTTTTAGGGTTAAAAAATTACTAAGACTTCGATGTCTGTCCGTCTGTCTATCTCCCGCTCGTTTATCCGTCTGTCTGTCTCCGGGCTGTAACTCAAGAACGGTAATAGGTAGAAAAATCTCACAGATTTTTTACCAAGTTATACTTGTAATAGCAAGTTCTAAGTTAGCTTTCGCCTTCCGGCGTTATTAGGGTTATAAAAAGGACTCTTTTACTAAGATTTCAAGTCTGTCTATCTGTCTATCAGTCCGTCTGTTCGTCTGTCTGTCTCAAGAAGGGTAATAGTTAGAGAACTTAAAATTTCACAGTCTCGATTTCTAAGGTTTACGCGAGTATCACTCGTGTTTTTTTTAACACTTACGGATTTTGTCGTCCACCTGTTTTCACAGTTTCTTTTCTTTTGCCGCTATAACATAAAATAGGAAAAACGAAATAACATTAATGTTCTGTTAATGGCTTTAAAAAATTAACACTTCTGTTAATGGCTGTTATACAAAAAATGTGTTTTTGGCAGTTTCTTTCTTCTCAGAGATCACCTAAGAAACCTGAAATAGTAGACGCTATTCGGTCCGAATATTCGAACGTCCCGTTTCTGAGTAGACCTCCTCGGCAAGACGAACCGGTCACATGGGGTCACTTTTTAGCAAGCAGACGCGAAATCATACGAAAGTAGTGATATATAGAGTAAAACCGTGTTATCAAGCATAACAGCAAAGTTGTGAGTTCATACCCAAGGGTACTGTTGCATTGTAACTAAGTTATGGACGTGGAACTATATAAAATAAGAAGCGGGTTTATTGGAGTGTTATTCTACGGTGAATTCTAAGTTATTTCGCAGGTTATATAAACTTTATTGCAACGGGATAAGGTTTACAGTGGAATTGCTGAACGAACTGTCTTCGCTGTAAGGTTTTGTGATCTTATCAAGTTTAATACTTTAGCTCGGTATACACGAGGTTAGTTTTTCAAGCTAGGCTAACATTCTAGTGGGAGTAAGCTAGCGAGCTAGTACTTCTGTTAGACAAAACTGTGGCCATTTCTGGACTAAGTAAACTAGTAGACAAGCCAGGGTCAGGTAGACCAGATAGTTTCAAAGAGGACTAGGACCTATACTAGTTTGAAAACCTAGCCCGAGCAATATGTGCTAGTTTCCTCTTCTTTTAAGATATTTAGGGGGCAGGTGAGCCGAAGCGTTACCTGATGGAAATCAACTGCCGTCGCCTATTGACACTCGCGACATTCAAAGAATCGCAAGTGCGGTGCCGGCCTTTATGACGAAATAGGGATAGGGGATTAGGGAAGTTGGCCCACCGGTAAAATCACTCACTGAACGAAACACAGCACAACGTTGTTTCACGACAGTTTTCTGTGAGGCCGTGGTATTTGTTTAAGAGTTGAGGACAACATGTAATCACTAGATCACATTTTATAAAGTACCGTCCCCAAATTTTCTTCGTTACGTATGTTCGCGTTAATCTCGGAAAGTTGTGAACGGATTTCGTTTGTGTTTGAAATGTTCGGAAGAATTTATTTTACAAAAGGTTTATGTCTATAATTTATTAGTATAGTATTTATATTTATCGAGATTTTAAGGTGTTTGTCAAATATACGGTTCACGTGCTTAGTAATACCGAAATTATTATTAACCGAACCGAAACCGAAAAACATAATTCCTTATTAACCGAAAAACATAATTCCAAAGCGCCGTGAAGTTTGTAGTGAATAGTGATCCATCAATGTCGGCGAGATCAGACTGCTCAAGATTTACGGGTTAATGCCTACGCTCCCTCAGACTCACAATTTACAGCTATCTACCTCTACACTATAATTCTAATCTATACCTAAACCATTAGCACCGGTGAGGCCCAGTTTTGTGAGCAATATTATGTACATTATCGTATGCACACGGACGCCGCACGGTCGTCAGACTGCGTAATGTAGTAAAGTTTAAGCGAGCAACTTGAGACTTTAAAGTGCGGCGACCCTGTGTCACCCGTACTCACATAACTCGGAGACCGTCAGCGAAATGTATAAACTTGTATGATGTTGAAATTATAAAATTATAACATACCTTATGTTTGTTTGATTGTTCTTTCTTCACTCTCTAGCAAAGGAATTCGCATGGACTGGAGAGTAATATAGGCTACTTGTGGTCTTGGAAAATTTAAGTATTTTACGCGATTTTTGAATTCCACTAGAGCAAAGTCGTAGGCAAAACCTAGTAATATTATAAACCAACGCTATTCCGTACACTGCAGATGAAAAATCCTTTTTACTTTCATCGTATGAGCAATAAAATTAAAAACGTTTTTAATTTGTCTTTGTTGAGCACGAATGACCTCAGAGTTTTTCTATCCTTTGTTAAAATGTTATGAGTGTAAATTGAATTTAGACTTCAAAGACGCCTAAATTGTTTTTATACAGGAATTAAAATTATCAGGATTTCAAATTAGAATAATCTATGCATATAATAAAACAGGAAATTGGCGTGTCTGTGCAATTAATATTTTTATAAACTAACTAGCTGACCCGGCGAACTTTGTTCTGCCTTAATGGCAATAAATAAGCAGATTGTGTTTTTTTTATTGGAAAAAATACAAAAAAAAAACTAAATAACTACTATAGTACAGAGATTCAGAAAAAAATGTGCAATGCTGAAACCTAAAAAAAAGTTGCAAAATTTTTTTGTTATACCACGTTTTATAGTGACTGACGTTTTATGTCAAGTCATACGGGAACGCTGTCAAACGGGATAAAAAGTATCCTATGTCCGTCTCCTGGCTCTAAGCCACCTCCCTACCAATTTTAAGCCAAATCTGTTCTGCCGTTCTTGAGTTATAAGTGGTGTAACTAACACGACTTTCTTTTATATATATAAGATTTTTGTGTGGTTTTTCTCGTAATAAATGTAAAGTCTTATTTATTTTATATACAATAATTAGCATAATGTTGCATCTATAAAAGTGACATAGGTATTCTATTTCTTCTGCTATCTGCAGTATTTCTGAGTATTATTTGTCTCATCTTTAATCAGTTGCATACTTTTAGGGCCGGTTTCACTGCTTACAGATAGTCTATGTATTTGACAGATACAACTTTATTTGGCAAATTTTGTATGAAGAATCTATCAAAAAAGTTGTGGATAACCTGTTAGGTTATACACAACTTTTTTGATAGATTTAACAGTAAATGGCAAATCAGGCCCTAAGACCAAGAAAATAAGGGATAGAGATGCAAAAAAGCTGGTTTCATCTAGTAGAAGACAAACGACTTACTTATTAGCAAGACTGTCATAGTGGACCAAAACTTCCATTTCATCACAATCAACTTCTAATATTTCTGCTGCATTCCATACATTGGCATAATCTCTGGCTTCTACCTTAGATCCTACTGATAAAGCTACACTACCTGCAAGAAAATGATATGTTGCATGAATGTTCATTTATGGGAAACATTATTTCACAATTTTAACAAACATTATCTTTACCTTTATCCCCAGATGAAGGGCTTGATTTTGGGGTTGCTTTTATTTCTTTTTTGGTCTCCATCTTATTTTCTGTCTCACTCATCAACATATCTAATACACTACTTGCTGATTTCACATCAGCTTTTGGATCTTTTGAATCTTCCACATCCCCAGGAACTTTTGACTGATCTGCAGTACTTTGATTATTTTTATTTTTCTCATCTTTCTCTCTATCTTGTTGTTCCATAAACTTCATTATAGTATCAATGTTTTCTTCTGGTTCCTTAGTACTGCCAGAAGAATCATGTTTGTTGCTAGTTTCTTTGTAATTTTGTTCTGTGTCAGCCATTTTGCAGGCCCAAGTAAATATGGAAGGTATGGAATCTGAAAAATATTGACAAGATATTTTATAGCTCGGCTAGCAATTTTCACTAATCTTAGAAGTTCAGGTGTGGAATAATAATAGGCATTAATAAAGTAACAAGAAATTAACCTATTTCTACTAGTATAAAAATAAATCTTAAGAAAGCATTAAGCATTCATATTCTTTAAAGAAATTAAAATATATTTCTATATCAAAACTACATAAAGTAAACCACACAGCATACCTAACAAAACTAACATCCGACAAGTTCTTTACTATAAAAACAGACATATTTTTTAATAGAAAATTTACAAGACACAAAATAAAAATTAAATAAAAATAGCCAAAATCAATACTACTATGATTGCATTCCCAGGTAAGGTACCTGCTTTCAGTACGTATTTTGAATCCTGATAAACTTTAAAATCGTTTTTGCGAAAGTGTCTGGAGCATACAAACGAAGGAGTATTGCTACTAGGTGTATGGTGGGTGACTTCAAGCCATGATTTGTGTAACTTGAAGTCTTTGGGGAACTTATGAAAGGTTACACCTACATCTTCCGACCGGGATGCCGATGATTTACATTTTTCAACGCAACATTTTCTTTTAAGCATCATAAGCGTTAGGCTCTTCTGAATGTAGTGACACTGTTTAAAATGGAAATATTAGTTTTCGCTTCAAGTCGATGCTTTCAGTTTTACGACAGATTAATTGTAAACACAAATTTCTCGGGATATGTTATGTAAGTCGCAATAATAACAAAATTTAAAGGATTTAGAAATAAAAACAAACAAAAAGACTAACCTGAAGTAGGGCGTAATATTCAGATTTATACAACTTTAACAATAATTTTCATTCACCGTACATAGTTACCGACGTAGATATTCTAGATTTACAATATTTGTTACATAATTTAATAAATATATAACTATAAAAACTCAGAAAAAATAATTTCACAACAAGGATACACTTTGAGTTCCGCAATGGTTCCACAGAATAAACTAAGAATTTTTCCGCAATGCAGATTTTTTTTTCTTCGGATCACGATTCAGTATTCACGGATGCTTAACGTAAAATACTATCGATTTTGAAAATAATCGATTTTCTCAAAATTTGAAAATCTATTTTTTTTCTATTTTAACGGCGAATACACGCAGATCTCAGATTGCTTGTATTGCGATTTGCGACCATTTATTGCTACATTGATCATCAGACTTGTGAGTTGTTAGTAGTGAGTTTCGTGAATCGTAGGCTCGTTGCTCGTGACCGTGAGCCATGATATATTTGCTAGTGAGAAGGAAGGATACATTACTTTGTGTTGCGAACTTTTGCTAAAAAAAAATAATGCCAATGTCAGATAAACTTTCTAATTTTGGAATTGTTGTGTTTCTGTTTTCTCCTTTTCGCGATCGATTTTTTAGTTCAAGTGTTTCGTTTACGTCAGCTATTTCGATGTGATGTAAATAAATATGGATCTCGCTAAATCTTTGTTTAACTTGCGTGACCATGAGGGATATGTAGGGCGAGAGGAACATGAACGTAAAATTAGTGCTGCATTAGCTGACGATGACCCAGAAGACGTGATAGATTCTATAAGAGGCCTGAACGTCGCTGATGAATTGCTTCCTGCTCCAGGAGGGCCTTTTTCTGCATTAACGCCTAGCATGGTACCCCAGGATATAATGGCTAAACTCGCTCAGCCAGAGTCTGATGGGCAAGGCGGGCTACCGGATTATAGATTTGATGAATTTGGCTTTTGTGTTGATGAAGAGGACGGTCCAGAGCAAAGCTCAAACAAATTGCTAGCGAGTGCGTTTGTTGAGGATGACCAACACTGTTTACAGTGGGAGTTCTACAGTAAAGAAATAAGTTTTATTGAGGACGAAAACAAACTTCAAAAAACAGACAAATTACGAAAAATGGTCAAAGATGGTATCCCTCATTCTCTTCGTCCCCAAGTTTGGATGCATTTGTGTGGTGCCAATAAAAAGAGAGCTACCACCGAAATTTCATATCATGAGATTGTAAAGGCCTCTAGTGATGACGGCCTTGTTACGAGTAAGCAAATTGAAAAGGATTTAGTTCAAATCCTGCCAAACAATGTGTGTTTCTCACATCCAACAAGCACAGGTGTTCCGAGGCTACGGAGAATATTAAGAGCACTGGCTTGGCTTTATCCTGACATTGGTTACTGTCAGGGCACAGGAATGATTGCAGCTTCCCTCCTGCTACTTATGGAGGAAGAAGAAGCCTTTTGGATTATGTGCACCACTGTAGAGGATTTGCTTCCAGCTTCATATTATTCTTCAACACTAATAGGCATCCAAGCAGATCAGAAAGTACTTCGCAGTTTAATTTATACTTACCTCCCTGGCATAGACCAGGTTCTTAATGCACATGATATTGAACTTTCTCTCATCAGTATGCACTGGTTTCTAACTTTGTATGCAAATATAGTGCACATGAAGATCCTACTAAGAATTTGGGATTTGTTCTTTTTAGATGGTTCCATTGTTCTTTTTAAAGTTACACTGGCAATGCTAAAAATAAAAGAGAACAGATTTAATGAGATTTCAAACTCTGCACAGATTTTTAATGCTTTATCAGATATTCCAGGAGAAATTGACAATGTTGACCTGTTGATAAACACCATTGATGAAGTATGTGGTGAGACCCTGAGTGCAGCATTAATAGAGACACACAGAAGGAGACATTTAGCCTATTTAATGGCTGACCAGGGTGCCTTAGTAGGTG
Organism: Cyclargus thomasi; assembly: GCA_026546445.1. Lineage (NCBI taxonomy): Eukaryota > Metazoa > Arthropoda > Insecta > Lepidoptera > Lycaenidae > Cyclargus > Cyclargus thomasi. The sequence continues at coordinate 13,430 of JAOTAV010052015.1, forward strand.
ACCCGAGTGTTGTTCCAAATCTTCCTAAGCAGCAGCTCCAAAGACGCCAAATAAAGAGAAACAAATCAGTTTTACAATCTATATTATTTGGAGATGATAGTAATGATGAAGATTCTGTATCGAAAAATGTTAAACAGACCGAAATATTAGTTGATTTGAGAGAAGCCATTTTACAAGTTGCCCGTCACTTTCTTGCCTTAGAACCTCAACTTGCATCAGATGTACAACTAACTGCAGATTATACCATGCAAAGTCATGCAGCAGATAGGGAAAGATATGTCAATGTTTCAAAAAGTAAAAGAAGAAGAGCGAAAGCCCTGCTGGACTTTGAAAGAAGAGATGGTGATGAATTGGGATTTCGAAAGAATGATGTAATTGAAGTCATAAGTTCCAGAGATGAGCATTGCTGGATTGGTGAGCTGAATGGTTTAAGGGGCTGGTTTCCAGCTAGGTTTGTCAAATTACTAGATGAAAAAGGTGTTAAATATAGCAGAGCTGGTGATGATTCAGTTACTGAAAAAGCTGCACATTTGGTGAGAGGAGTATTAGCACCTGCTTTTAAAAAAGTTTTGCTACATGGTATAAAAAAACCGAGCTTTCTGGACGGACCATGTCATCCATGGCTATTCATAGAGGAAGCATCGTCTAGAGAAGTGGAAAAAGATTTTAACTCTGTTTATAGCAGGCTCGTTCTCTGCAAAACATATCGCTTGGATGAGGATGGCAAGGTTCTCACCCCAGAAGAATTGTTGTATAGATGTGTACAAGCGATTAATCTGTCTCATGATAATGCACATGCACAGATGGATGTGAAGTTGCGTACTTTGATTTGTATGGGATTAAATGAAGAAGCTTTGCATCTTTGGCTTGAAGTACTCTGCTCTTGTGTCGATGTTGTACAAAAGTGGTACTATCCATGGTCCTTTATAAATTCCCCGGGATGGGTACAAATAAAGTGTGAACTTAGAATATTGAGTCAGTTTGGCTTCAACTTGAATCCAGACTGGGAACTGCCTTTAAAAAAAGACACACAAAATCAACCTTTAAAGGAAGGAGTCAGAGATATGCTTGTTAAACACCATTTATTTTCATGGGATCTTTAAGACCAAAAATACTATATAGCAAATTTTCAAATTGTAGTGCCTAGCTTTTAAAATCTTTTAATATCTCTCTTAAAGTTAAATGTTTTTTTTATATTAATGTTAATTTATGTATAAGCTTAAATTTTTATTTCAAATAATAAAGAATGTACATATTTTATGTAAGGCTATGGTAATTTCTGTACTTAAATATTTTTGTATATAATTTTATAGATGTATAATTTTGCTTTTAAATAAAACTTTGATGTTTATTAAATAGTCAATTACTTAGCTAATGCTTACCAATAGATACATTTTTTTATTTTAGGTATCTTTGTTGGAAGTCAGACAAAAACACTTTACAGGTTTTGCATGGGTTCTGCTGTTTAGTAGCTATTTTTTATAAGTTTGTTAAATATAAATAATATTGATAATAAAAAAAATTCACTCGCTAGTTTTGGTTCTTTAATAATATTTATTGATATATTTTTATACAATGGGACATTTTCTAAATTTGAGTTCGCAAATCTATACTAGGTGGCGCAACGATAGACAACTCTAGATTTTCTATTGGTTCCCCACTCGTAAGTTATGTTCATAAATCATAGTATCAGAACACTCTGACAAATATGATAATTGTCAAACTGACAATAGACTTTTTGCGGCCATGGCACTAACACTTCTTTGAGTCATCAGTGATGCTGGATTTTTGTTCTTTTTCCCCTAATTTTATCATCAGAATTTTTAGTGTGTAATAACTAATATTGTTATATTATCTAACCAGTAATTGTTTGTCATCGTACACAAGTGTAGTTAAAAGGTTGCCAAATCCAAAATATGAAAGTTTTGTGACATTTGTTGCGAACTGCATATTAAATACAATAAATGGGACTATTGCTTTCATCAGTAATAACTAAAACATAATTGTTATAACAATTTTAATCTATTAATTACAAAATAAAAGCTCTTTTTTATATTTAAATGTATGAAATTTTACATACTTTCCCCCGATTTTGTGGCAATTAGTGCTGGTATCAACGATAGTTGTCTACCCATTCGCCATCAGGGGCCACGAGTGACCACGACGAAAACTGCTTGACAATCAAATTAAAAAAGTAAGAAATCGTCCCATAATAAAATAACTTTCTATTTCAGCAAAAGATGGTGCAAAAATACTTTTTTCGCGCAAGATGGCGATGTTATGCAAGTTACTTTGTAATTGTAATTTGTAAATTGTAATTCCGCCATCTACCAGTTGCAGCTTAAAATTGGTTGTAACTTGTAAGGATTGGTTTTAAAGTATTTTTTAAAAAATCTTAATTATTAATATACGAGTGTTTTTGTTGTGTCGCCACTCGCCAGTCGCCACTTGCCAGTGTTAAAGTGGCTCGAGTAGGGATGGCGATCTGAGATCGATTAATCGAAGAATCGATTTTTCGAGCAAAAAATATCGATTTTTAAAATCGATATAAAGTACTGAGTCGATTCACTAAATCGATACATCACCCTTGAAAATCGACATTCGATTTTTTCTGTTTTGGAAAAACCATACAATATTTGCAATTAGTT